>VZSF01001803.1:0-45000 GCA_013398295.1 Chionis minor
ATAACAAATAGATTTATTTAAATTAAGTAATTTATTTAAAATTGAAAAAATCCTTTTACTTGAAATTAATATATTTTACATCAATTTCACAGCTGTATTATAGAGAGGAACAGGGACACAAATATGCAAAAATTCTGACTATTCTATTTTATAACTAAATGAACCCCTCTTATAATAGCAGAAGTGAGGTTGGTTATGCAGGCTTGCTCCCAGAAGGTCAGGCAACAAAACTAGAGTGCAAAGCCATGCGTATGGCTGTGATCCATCCACTTCAGGAACATCATGTGGAAGCACGATGCACTGGAGCAGAAATATTTTCTTATTCCATGAATAACTCAAAAAGGCTTATTAAAACCTCATCTGTTCAAATTCCTTAATTATTTTCCAAAGCTTGTGGTCAGAAGAGCCATACGCGTACAAAATTATGTAAAAGTAATTAGTAGTCCAAAATAATTACAAAAAAATTAAGAAATAACTGCAAGTAAGCGTCAATTACACAGTACAAAAAGTGTTAAAAGGCATCAGTTACAAGTGTTACTGGAAGGCATTTTTTTGACTTTTTATTTGCTCTTATTTGCTCATTTTTCAGGCTTTTTTTCCCCCAAACCTCAAAAGACTTCCCATAGAAGTCTGAGAAATTCAATAGGCCAAGACAGCCCGGGCCAGACTGCCAGCTGTTTTAAAGCAGCGCTGGTAAAGGTGATGGAATCATACAGTTCTCTCCTTTGTGCGACAACGTCCATGTTGCATCTAATTTATTTCCGACATAGAAAGCATAACTATGGTGAGATCTCACCATATGGTGAGAATGCTACTGGAAGGTACCTATATTGTGTTTCTGCATGCAAACATCTCCAGTGACAACTAGTCAAGTGGAAGTAAAAACTTTTCTAAATGCAAAGATAATTAACCCCACAATAACATCCTACTGAAATGATGCATATAATCCAAATTGATTAGAAAAGTAGATTGGCTGATGGTTGCCCTGTAAAGTGATACAGTCAGATTAAACCTAAAGAAAAGCTTTGCCACCTTCAGCTTACACCAGGAAGTTCCTGACAGTCTTTTCTTTCTTAAGTAGAGTTTTCATTCCATTAAGAGCGTGCTGCTAAGTGAGTTGAAGACTGTATAGGTAGCTAAGAGGCTGTAAGGCAAACACTTACCAGTAAACATAAGCACCATGGAAATCAATACAATCTTAAATAATTTGCTAAAGGATGAATCTACATCTTAAAAATAAAGTTGTTCTCTTTCTGTTACCTCTTGAAGGGTGATTTAGAAAAGAATAATGAATTAATAGCTGTCTTCTTTAAACACCTTGCTCACACCTTTTAGGTTGTTCTCACAGAGTTACCAGTTGAGTTTTGAGGATACAGAAGAGGAAGGAATGTGATTCATTGGGTGCTACACTGAACCCAATAACTAAAGTTTTTACTTTTTTCCTGGAACATATCCAAAAGCAAAACAGGATTTTCTTTTTGTTCTTGAAAATAAATAGTACAGTCCACCTATGCTATGGCCACAGGAAGCAGAAAAGCAGAAAGACCTTGTTCTAATCTGCTTTGCCCTGTAGCCAGCTGTTGGCAGCCAGTCCCTTCAGCTTCTGCTTCCTGAGGAGCAGGGATTTTCTCAACTCTTTGGCCCAGATTCCCAGCACAAAGCATCCCACTCAGTGCATAAAGCTCAGCTTCAGATATTCAACCTACCTCGTCGACCACACATATACAATTGGCCTGTAAATGCATATATAGATGTATAAAAAAAATGTACCTAGTATTTTCTTTTAACAGATTTTAAATTACCAAGGTCACGTGCAAAAGATGTAAGTAAGAAAATACACTAGAACATGGAATCATAGTGCTCTGTGATTTTTTTATACTGGGCAACTTTTGATAACTAGGTCTGTATAAATAAATAACTCTTAGAATTGTAGAAAATAAAAAGTTCCCATCATTTTTTAATTTTGGACATCCTTTGATACCAAATCTCTCTGATCTAAAAATATCAAAAAGCTCAGCCAATCATTAATAAATCTATGCATACCAGCAACGAGGTAAATAATGTTTAAAGATATATATTTAACTCAGATAACCAGTTTATGATTGTTTAAATAGAGTATGTCTTAGAAAGCAATAAATCAATTTTAAACAAACACATTTTCCCTCCAATGTGTACTTCTTCAAGATTTAAAGCAAATGAGGCATAAAGTCTATGAAGGTTTGAAAATACAGTAAATGGCTGAAGGAGATCAAAAGTTGTCCTCTTAATGGGTTACATGTACTCAAAAAGAAAAATGAAAGAAATATGAGTTCATTAGTCCAACGAGCTAGATTTTAAGTGCATCATAGCTATATCTTTCTAAAGATTATGTTTATACAACATATATAAAAAAATTGCTACGCTAGAAAATGTCACATTTTAGAAATGTTTCACCATATGTTAGAAATTTCTCATTTATGAGCTCATTATCCAATAGTAGCTCTCAAGAATAAAGCTAATTTACATGTAAAATAAGAGTATGGTCTACTCTTTAAAGGCACAATGATAAACACACCAATTTGACAATTACATTAATATGACTATTTGCATAATCTGCCTTCTACACCTGTTCTTAATTTGAAGCAGCTGCAGAACAAATCACACCACATAATCTGAATATGCCACTGAGTCATGTAAACACCCTAACCCTTCTCATCAGGTTTTTGTTTCGCTCTGTTTGCTTGTTTGTTTTGAATTTACATGAACCCATAAAAATGAGCTTTTGGGTTGGACACTTCATATTCATCAGAGATAACACAGAGAGGCTAAATTACCTTTTTTTTTTTTTTTTGGCTTATTTTCACTCTGTTTCCTCTTTTACATTGTCTCCTGTAACAACGAGCATTTCATTTTCATGACTAGGTAAACAATGCACAGGAACTCTACATTTTACAGCTTATCCCACTAGATACACCTCCTGTGAAGTATGTTGAAAACATGTGCAGTGCAGTCAACACAGTCTCCAACGAAAGTCTGCTGATGAAATTCTTATGCTCTTACCAAAGTAAGACTGAATGCTCATCACTTCCGTTTTCTTTCAATTTCGATGCTTTCCACTTTTTAGAAAGCCCCGTGTTTTGTACCAGCGGCATAAAGGGAACAAAAAACCAGTTGCCCGAGTCATTCAAAATGACAGTTCACACTAATGAAACATTCTTTCTACATGTATGCTGCTCTGTTTTTGTTATACAAACAAGAAATAATCGAGCAATTTAATATATTGACTCTCTTCCTATGTATTCTGACCGTCGTTAGGCCCTATTCTGTAACATTAACCTCATTCAGACTGAGAGAAAGATGAGGGAGAGGCAGCACATGCGGGAAATAACTGAATACATCACACAGGCCCGATACAGCGGTGATCGTGAAGGATAATGCAAAATGCAAAATGCTAAATTTTAATGCTAATGGTAAATTCTTATCCAGTGAATAATCAGAAGCACAAACATAGAACCCAAGGCTCTTCTTTCCACAGCTCCCACAAGAAAAATAACCACCCATTACAGAGCCTGTGTGCTACCTAGGGTGTTGTCTACAACCTCTAAATTGATGGTTTTAATGAAAGCAGAGGAGGCTTTTCTGTGCTTCAGAACAAAGATGTAGGATTGGATATCCTTTTGACCTGGGACCATGATCAAATACTGCAGTACACCTAAAATGTAACACATTTGTATCACTAAAGTTAAGTCCAGTTATAAATTGGAGGGCCAAGTTTGAACAATCCCGCAGCCATTCTGACACTGAATCATTGCCCAGTCGCAGAAGCTTTGTAACATGGAATACCAGCTCCTCTGGGGGCTACCTAAAAGTGTATAGAAGTTTTTATATATAAGAGGAAACAGAGATAATACTGTACTTTCTGATGATTCTTTCAGTGTAGTAAAGAGCATGGTATCAGCCTGAAGCTGTCACATCAACCAGAGTTGACACTGCTTTTCCAGTTCTTGCCTAACAGCACAAACAAGTGCTGTTCCAGCAAAATCGGGAACTGCAACAGAGAAAAATGTCAACCAGCCTAGATACGATGTAGGACCACTTCAAGCTGTCATCAGAAATGAAAATGGGCAAAGAATAAGTCAAATGATTTTGAGAGCTTTCTATATCAAAAATGTGTGTAATTTAACTTAGTTGTAAGTTATTGTTTTCCTCTACTACTACCAAAAAAAGATTTTGTAAAAGAGACATTCTGCAAGGTGAAGCACAGGCCACACTACGTAACTCCTAGCAATCACTTATTTTGATAGAGATGCCTTGTCCTTCCTAGCAGGTGACTTAGCAGGATTCTGGACTGGGAAATATCTTCCTATTCCTTTCTTCTACCAAATGCTTAGCCTTTCCAGGCTAAAATTAAGGTACAACAAATTCTGTATTTTAACATTATTTTGTAGGCTGACTGGAGGAGATACTGCATCAGCCTTTGCTGAGCATGGTATAAAGCACACTAAGAAACATCCACAAAGTTGAGTCAAAAGACTCACAAACTCTCTGCGCTGATGTAGCAGAAGAAAAGTGCAAGCATCCAATGCTTGTTGTAGTTCTGTCCAATCAGACAAACATTTCAACTAATTTTTATATATCTAGATACCACCTGACACAATTGAACATACACTTACAGAAAAAAAAAAAAAAAAAAAAAGAAAGAACAAAGCTAAACAGGTCATGCGCATTAAACCAAAGTTTGTACTTCCATAATACCTGGTTTTGGAACAAAAACACCTCCTGATGTTAAACATTACTAGAAACCAAGACTCTGCTAAGGAACAAACAGAAAATAAGAGACAAAGATCTCATCAAATGTATTTAAAAATAATTATACCAATATAACAATATGCAGAAGCTGGATAACATGCCCAACATATCGAGACTCTTTTAATGTTAGATTAAAAAACATGATACATACATCAAATGTCACAACATGATACATACATCAATTTGTTCACACATCCTCATTCCAAATGCAAAGCTGTACTATCATTTTAAAATTCAGAAAATTCTTGAAAACAATCACTGTGGAGTTTGCGTACACACACTTTTGCATTAGAGTTATAAAAGCAGCCATTCTTCACGACTAGGTCTTCAATTCCTTTCATATTTTTTACAATGATAAACACTCCTATCGGAGGAAGAGGGGTACAGATGACTACACTAGGGAGATTCAATCTGCGGAAAAATTATCAGAGTCTTTTATGCAAAATTAGCCTCAATGTAGGAGATGCCAAAGTAATTCCAATCTACAAAAAGAGCATGAGGGAAGATCCTGGGAACTACAGATGTAAATCATAAATTGCCCCCAATGAGTAAGATCATTCCTTAAGCTGTCATATATGTCATATGCTTAAGGTGAGCTATTTTATCACAGCCTTATCAAGTAGTTTTTTCTCTCTTGGATCTCTCTTAGAGAGTAGAAATATAGATACTGGTCTTCGGGAAAAAAACCCATAAAATATTTTTTAATTTCCATCACTGCCTAGTACAACTTCTGTGTTCCAAGGGGATACAATTGTTCTCAGTGAGATCAAACATATGGAAGACTTACTTTTACACCGAATAATCAGTTTTTAAATATATACCTGATATTCTAATTAGCAACACAGTATATCCAGAAACAGAGTATCTTAAACACAACAAAAAAGCCTCAACTGCATATTGAAATAAATATTCAAGATTTTAAAGTGCCTTTCTGCTTCATTTCTTACCTCTTCTCCTGTCCTGGATGACACCCAGACAGAACCAAATGATCACCTTTTAGGCAGGGCACCCCGGCAGTGAGGCAACACCCTCTAAAACAGTTGTCTTCAGAAGAGAAGACAACTCATACTGGTAATTCTGATGGTGTCTTAAGAAATCTCATTTCTGAGTTTTTACCTACGTGCAGCCTCATGCTCCTTAACAGTGTGCAACTGTTGACACCTCAGTGAGCTGCTGGAAAGAGAGTGAGTGTCTGGATCAAAGAAACGTATATGTGGTGCCAAGGACAACGTACTGACCGTAACAGTACAATTGAAGTGCTAAGGTTTAACTTAAGCCACAAATAATATACTATGACTATTCAGTGCTATTGCTTATGGAATTAAACACCGTCCCTTATGTTGGCCGAGTCAACGTAGATCTCCCATGTAGGCAATACACCAGTAACCCTTGCTCTTACTGACTTTCCTGGGCTGCAGGGTCTTGCCCTGCTAATTGTATATTGTCAGGTTGTTCTCTTTTACCTCATCATATGGAAGCCTGAACACGTCTATTCGATTTCTTTGACTCCTAAATGAATCATTTCTTGTAGTTTCATGAAAATTTACTTTCAATTTAAAGAAAAATAGCTTTTATGTTAGGGAGAACTACATTTTGCATACAACGACAAATTTAAATCACTCGATTGAGTATAAAAACTAACTATGAAACTTCAAATGCACAACTGTTTCAGGGACTATCTTCCTTTCTGGTAGATAACTATGATCAACAAATGGTTTGCAACCCATTCACCTTGGAATTAGTCGTTAATAGTATTGGTTAGAAAGAACCTCAAGTTTTCCTGAACATCAATTAATTATGACTATGGTTTCTGCTGCAACTCATTGATTTTAAGAAGTGCAATATATTTATGCTGCGACTTGTTTCTGTAAAACTTTTAAGATTAAGTAAATATCCTCTCAAGCTGGGTCTGCGTTCCGCCACTATGTTATTCCTTGTCGTGTTCTTTTAGCTCAGATTTACTTAACATCGAAATTTATCCTATTTCAGAACAGGCCAGTCAATAATGTAGACTTTTATTTTGCCTATTTGCATAGTAGCATTTTATATAAGATTATATGTAGGCTATACCCCACATAAAATTAAAATTAAAATTAGCCTTTATACCTAAACTTAACACTGTATTTCATGGTTGTTTTCACCAACTTAATGGTAGATGATAGACTGAGATATCAATAGAACTGAACTAACTTTAAAAATTGTACTGAGGTTTTTTTAAATGCTCCCCTCACTTCTACAGAAGGCAGCCACACTTTCTCCTTTTTATTGACTGTGGCTTATTTGAATGGGAACTGAAGGCATAAAATTTGGAAGATCCCCCCTCCCATACAATGGGAGAGACATTGCAGTCCTGTATATGTAACCAGGAATCTAAAGACCTGGGCTTCGTTGCCTGCATGGTCAAAGTGATAACACAGCTGCAAACTGGCGGAAGAGCCAAACAGCTGTTCTCAACTCAACTCAGGTACTTCCTTTCCCTTTCGGAAGGTCCATTTTGGATCACTTTCAGATCACAACACGTCAGGCATCTGATTGACTCTCTTGTGTTAGCAAGTGGCTAGGCAGCTTGGAATCGCTTGAGGACACAACTATTTTGCTTGAGCTGAATCAGATTAATCTAATCTTTCCACTACAATGCACAGTAATTATGCCTAGCCAAATGCATACTAAAAGTCATCCTGATGTCAAGTGTTGTGTCACAAAGAGAAGTGTTCCTTAGAGGTTGGACTGGGAAAGGTTAGATATTTTTAGAGGTTTTCCTCTTCAAAGCATGACTAAAAACAGTTGTGAGAAGTCCAAGGGACTATGGTTTGTCAACTTTGAAGTTTGCTGGTGGAACCAGACTTTTCTTAGAGGGAAGTCAAGTTCACTTGGATGCCCAAACCTGAGTCTTCAGAAAGAAAGTATGTTGGTTTCTTGATGTTGCTTGAAAAGACAGGAGAATGGCACACCGAATTAGACCAAATCATTATTTAGCCTACTGGGCTGCTTCTAACAGTGGTCAGTAACTCGGTGTGTAGAGAAGAGTAAACAAGCACGGTGGCATATAGACGTAGTGATGCCTTTCCAGGCTGCCTCTCACAGCCCAGCATTTTGGACTTCAGAGACCATGAAAATAAGGAATTTGCATTTTGTATGGATGGATTTTTCTTCCATTAATTTGTTCACTTGATTTTTGAGCCAATTAAAATGTTTAGCATCAATAAGATCTTGCAGCACAGAACTGTTACAGAGCTTGGCTATATATTGCCTGAAGACCTATAGCATCTTTTTAGCTTAATGTCATGTCTTTTACTCCTCGAACTGCAAGGGAACAATTAGACCCTGTGAACCCTCAGCACTTGTAACTGGAGCTAAAAGGCAGCTCTGCAGCCATAAAACACAAAAGATGGACAAGAAGAGCTGGAAGGATGATAAAAGAGCAGACATATCTTGGGATCTGTACAGATCATATCTCCTTCTCCTTTACACAGTATTATTCAAAACTTGAGCCAATGGATTTTGGTATTCCCTGCAAAGTGTAAATAATGTATAACCTATACCTTGTGCTCACACAGTTGGGCATGAAATACACTCAAAGATGTATGAGTATAAACTTGCTGCCTGCTGTTCAGTCCCACTTCAATGGGCATGTCAATGATGCATGTCTCTGTGTGTCTCTGCAGTTCTTTTTCCTTTCTTGCACTCTGTTAGTGTTGCCAGAATGCACTGTACGCTCTCTGGAAATCTGATTCATATTAAAACTTTGTACAGTTATTAATACAAGACGACCCAAATCTCCAACACAAAGCTTTCATAACCACAATAGTAAGAATAATAAAATATTAAAAGTATGAAAAATAAAAGTTTCATCCTAACAATGAGATCAATACCGAGAATGTAATCTAATGCATTTGAAGCTTAAAAATAATGGTTTTTTGATCACGGACTGCTAGGCAAGCCAAGTGTCTAGACCAGTATTTGTCAAAACCAACAGCTCCTCATTGTTTTTTCTCTAAGAGAGAAAGTACACTAATTATGGTTCTATAAAGGATATCCTTCTTATGTAAATCACATTTTAAATGAATAATTAATAATAACACTAACAAAGTTGATATGGAATGAAATAAAAATCACAACACTAAATCTCCCAGAACTAAAAAAAAACAACTTACTTTTTTGTGGCACCGTTCTAAAGGCTCTATGCTAATGATGTTTACTCTCCAAGGAAAAAACAAGGAAAATATAAAACGCTCTTCCAAGTGAAACAAAGGTTTTCAAAACCTGTTTAGAATTCCTGTTAACAGATTCACAGGGGAAAAAAGTGAATTAAGTAACAAGGATTCTTCCCTGAAATAGGATTCTGTTTATGAGTTCTTCCTAAACTCTTTGACATTCACAGAGGTTTAATTGAGAAGTAATTTGTGTAAATGATGTGGTGCGTCAATGTCTTTGATACAGTAGTGCTTACCTTAACTACAAGAAGGAATCCAATTCTGCTGTCACTAAAATTATTTAGGGTTTTCACTTAAAAAAAGCTAAGCGATTCCACACATAATAAAAGCATTATCTGATCTTTTTTGTGGGTTTTCATTACACGAGAATTTATTCTCAAGATGATGCCATTAGTGTAGTCAAGCCTTTCCAAAAGTACTTCTAGCAACTTCTCTCTTACTATACTTGTAGTCAAAAAAATCAAACGATCTGATAAATCAAACAAAATCTGATGAATATTTTCTATTGACAGTCCAAGCACTATACACAATTGGCATGTTTTACTATTTCAGTTTATCTTGACAATGTAACTGCAACCCTAGAGGGTTAGGAAACCAGCATTAACAGCTATTGATACAATATTATCGCTGGATGTATTTTAGGACATTGTTAATTAAAAAGATTAAATCTGATACAATAGCACTTCTGCTTGTTAACTACAAATATTCTAAAGAATCATACACAAAGTTATAATTATTTGTTTCTGGAGGTATGGCTGGAGTACTACAATACAAACTGTACCACCCTAGTCAAATTTTGATGGTTAAATACTCACTTAAAGAACTCTATACAGGTATTCCCCTCCCAAAACAAACATTTCCCTAGACTAAACTATTTTGCAACATGCTAAATTGGTATGACTTTTCTCAGTGTGGAAAAGAGCTCCTCTCTTAATCTTGGCTCTGAGACTTGTTGGGTTATATTATATGCCAGGCCCTAAAATGGTTGCAATAATAATGATCTCGTAAGTGGGATATCAGAGTAATTCACTTCATTTTCAGGTACCATGAGACAATCACCTCAACACTATAAATAATCTAAAACACTATGGAAGTGGGCATTTTTGGAAGAAAAAATAATTCAAATATTTGGGTTTTTTTGAAACATAAATTCTGCCTCTTGTTTCAGTATATTTATTGCAGAGAAAAGCAAGTTAATTTTGGAATAAATGTCTTCAAAGTAAAAATATCCATATCTATTAATTCAGTGGTATTTCTTCTATGTCCTACAGATAATTATGAAATCAACACATTTTTGTATCTAATAGCTTGAAAAAATCCCACTATATCAAATAACGTGAAAGCTACAGCTACTTACGACTATACTCATAGAAATTACTATCTTTGTTGGAATCTAAAAAAGTGAGAATTAAAGAATCCCAAGTGGTCATATGCTGATAGTGAATTTAAAGAGATGAAATATTGTCAATTTACGATGTCATCTGTATGTTACTAAATGCCAGTTATTATCTAGTCTTCAGCATTTTCTGCTCATGAAACAGGACATAAATACACAGAAAATAAAGTTGATGTTTGAAAAAGGCATTTCATGTACATGCTATAATTTTAAGAAGGCATTAAAATCCTATTAAAATGAATCTATTGATATGGTGTAGTGTGCTTACTGAAAAATCAGCACACTATTCTGGTCTCTAGAATTTTGCTATTGGCATCAATGACTCCCTACCTTCTAAAAAAGACCCCAAGACTCCCCAAAGCAAAAAATCCACAACATCACAGAACTAGAAGAGACTTTATGAGTCTTCAATATTTTTGTTATTGTAATTCTTGTCACGAAAGACCCTTTCTAAGCTGGTCAAGCTTTATTTTTAAAGTAAGTAGCGTGCGTGGCAGGTAGCTTTTGCTTTCACTACTTCTACTACAACAGTATAACAGAAACTCTTTCCTCTGCATAGTGGAAAGCTTTCTTTGCCATAGGTCACAGCTTAGCTACTTGTTCCCATGTTTAAAACCGTACTTAAGAAGTACAAAATATGCCTTTACCTTCCTGAAGTTTGCAACTACAGTTGCATTAATTTGGAAATTACTTCTTCTATGAGTACAGAGTTGATTTTGATATTTTTTTTCTGATATGTTGGGTTACTGTATTGGCTTTCCTCAATACTGCATAGGCTGTCTTTTCTGGCTGACTGAAAGCACGTTTCTTGAACAAATGAATTTACTGTGAACACTTAGGGGAAAATCTCATTCTTCATTTATACTTCAGGTTCTTAGTGAGATCCTTGAAGCATATTGACGTTGTTGGCACACCCTACAGTTTCCTTTGTACATATTATCATTGTACAATTGCTTTTCAAAGGTTCACATAATCAAGTAGTAGTATAACACTGAAGTATTGTTTAGGAAATTTTTCACCATTAATTCTATTTCACAACACCCTCATCTGTCTGTCTCAAGAAAATTACATTAGAAATATAAGAAGGCATAGAAAGACCTAGAACATCAAAGTGGCAATTGCTGGACAGCCCTGTTCCCCAAGAGGGATGGTCTGATGTGCTTTTCTACTCCACTGTGTGATTGCTTTTTCAGCAGCACACATGCTCACATGCTTTTTTTTCTGTAGCATTATAGTGTAATATTTATACATGTTCATCTGGATAATTGTAACAGTTTTTAATTCCACTTTACATGTATACAGCGCAAGTGAAGGTAAACTAAAATTAACACCTATGTTGGTCTTGGCATACATCCAGATTCTTGATTAGCCTGCTCCCCACACTCCCAGTCAAGTCTCCCTGCTACGTAAAACCACTGGACAACTAACACACAAACTAGAAAAGACTGCCTAATGATTTGAAAAATTCAAGACAACTATTCAATTCACGAAGTAAAATTAATCTGCAAAAAAAAAAAAAGTAGCGGAAGCAACCTGCACAAGGAATACCTTGAATGGCTAGGGGGTAGACTGGATTTTCACACAGAGAGGTGCATTTGCTACTATTGACTGAAGATTCTCCATGATTTAGTCACAGAACTTGGTTTTGGTAGAAAATTTCCTTGTCTTTTATAATCGCCTGATGAAACAAAAAACCTGCTGGAAAAAAAGAGACTTTCCTTAACGGTAATTTAACTAGAAACAATTTTTAAAAATCTACACCCATCTAGAGCATTCACAGAATATTTTGTTCAGCTGCTTCTCCTGCTTTGGTAATTTCTAAATCAATGTCCGCCAACATGTTTTTCAAATTCAAGAGTACCAGGAGAGCCTTGCTTGAGTAGTACAATCCTAAACTGGCGTAATTAGGGCCCTGCCTAGGAGCAGACCCTTTAATAGAGCCGCACACTGAGCGGGGAACCATTCACACATTCCCTCTCAGCTCTTCACCAGCTTTTCTGGGCAATCAGCCAGCCAGTGAGAGAATCAGGCTGATCCGACCTGTTGCTGGAGCCAGAAGAAGTGGCTCAAGGAAACCTACACCTCCCAGCACCACAGAGGAACTACTCAAGCAGCCCGAAAAGGAGCAATTGTGAACACGTGTGCTGGTGGCACTGTGAGGGCTTACAGGGGGACAGGCCTTTCCAGCTGCTCAAGCAAGGCAAAGAAACTTCTTTGTAGGGTCTGGAGGCTCCCATAGTTCAGAATATAAGAACCGGTCCATCCAGGCCATGCACAGCAACATTTCCTGGTATGAGACCAGGCTGCAGATTCTACCCTCAGGGCAAGCTGAGCCTGCTGGTTTGCGATGTAAAAGCTGCTGTGAAAAGACCTAGGCACTCTCTCTGAAGGTTTGAATCCGAGGGAAGAAGTGGAGTGTGCATGTCCTCCTCTCTCCTCCCAGTCCTCTACAAGTACCAGAATCAACAAGAGAGAAAAGGGGAAAGATGTGATAGCGATGTAGGTGACAAATGATTCCCTGACACCAAGTCACAGTAATGGCGTGACACATCAGATTGCTCCATAGACGTAACATAGACATAACAGTTTAACATTAAAATGCTTCCTGAAATCCCTGATCACATTGTAATCCTAATCAGTATTCTGCATATTCAATACCTGTAAACACAACTTGCACAATACTTTTTTCCTCTGCTTCCAAAATACTTTATAATACTGCAACTATATTTTCAGGATAAAGATGCGATCTCTGGACCAGCCAGTTGTTTGTGTTTTTTTCTCAGTTAGATGCAGATGAAGCTATTATGTGATAACTTCCATTAAAAGGCTGCTAATGAACACTTTTCCATGTTACAAAGATCATACATAAGGTTAGCTGTAATATCCTACGTACCTGAAAATGATAACTATCTGCTTTATCAATAAGAGATAATACCTCAAGGTGACTCGATATTTACTTTAAATTAAAAGGAAACCATACTAACTACTGTCATTTTCTTTATGGACACATTTAATAATGGAAGTTTTCAAGAACCATTTCAAACATTTTGCAGCAAAATGGCACATGATGCAAAATACGGGTTTTCACGAGTGAAAGAGGTTGTCAAAGACAGGACATAAGCCTTTGGAGCAGACTTGTATTTATATAAATAAGGACTTCCCAGCAGGTTTGTTATACAGACAATTCCACTGTAAATCAATGAACTACGTCAAGCTTTTTTTTTCTTTATTACTGTATTTATCCCTCTGCTTTACATGGAACTCCTGTTTTCTACACCATGGAAAGCTTGAACATGGTTATTTCTCCTTTCCCTCCCCCACATACCTTACTTAAAAATAACTCCTTGCCTTCTCTCCATCTCTTGGGGTTATCCTTGTCTTTAGAGTGGGTATCACTGATGCAAATTTCTGCACCTTAGAGGATAACTGCATATTCCTCCTAACAGACTTAGGGAGGGAAAATGGGACTTACAATTTTCCAGCAGCTATCTTCCAAATTTAATTTACCCCAAGCCTCAATGTTTGCTTATATGTAGGCCACACGTTTCCCCCAGAATTATACTCGAGAGGGAAAAAAAGACTGTTTATCACTACTCTCCTCTTACACTATATATTAGGCATTTGCATTTTCTAAATCAGTTCTTTCTAGCATGTACAAAATCCTCCTACTTCCTATGCTTAGCAGCACGCATTAGATAAATAGAAATATGTAACACGCAGTTTTTGGAAAGACAGTTTTAGACCAGTTAGATTTGTTGCTATTTTTGTTGAATGTAATGGAAAGAAAACTCTAAGTTACATCCATAATATTTTTTTTGCTGTTTTAAACTGGGAATTTTTGTACTGACATTATGCATGCACGGTTGCAGTCAGTGTGCGTTAAGTCAAAGGCTATGATTTAAAAGCAGTGTTTTTTGCTTCTTTTTCCCCACGTTCCCAATTTCTTATCTCTCAACAGCTTCTTATGTATGTTTTAAAGAGTAACTAAAAGTTACAATATTAATGATATGTTTGCTTATTTATTATGTGCAATGAATTTTAAATTCAGACCCACATGAAGATCCATAAAGGAGATGACCAAACTAGGAGAGAGTAAAGCAAGGAGAGTAGGTTAAAACACACTATGAATATCTTTTCATGCTAAATTTTCGCAAAATTTTGCGTGTCTCTAAAAAAAAGCGGTTCTTCTGATACTATGCAGTAACGCAATAAACATTAAGTAATTAAACATAGATGTATACTTACTTTTCCCAAATTTTATCAAATGATTACACTTCAGTGAAGTGCTCATGCTAAATAAACAAAGCTTACCTTAACAACTCAACACTCCATACAGCATGATATTTATACAACAGGCTTGGTACACACTGAGCTTAACCCTTTGATTCCAGGAGTCGTGATTTCCTGACATGCCATCCTCATACAGAATGTATTAGTACTGATGTTGAAACAACAAATCTCCCAGCATGAAGGAAAAATGAACTAACCAATTTATTGTAGCTATATTAACTTATGGGTTTGAAAATAATTATCTATTTATTCTGATAAAGTTCAAAGTCTGACTTTATGAAAATAACTACTTCTTTAGAGACATTACATGGAATAGGAACAGCTAGGCTTTTCATAGCTCTTAGAGCAAGCAAATAAATTCACAACTAGCTGCCCAAATCACTACGCTACGCAGTCCTATATATTATGTGTATCATGGACAGGTGAGTCTAAGCACCAAGATCTGCCTACCTGGAAGGTAAATAACTGCAACGCTGTACACGAATACCCACCAATGGCAGCAAACTGACAGCATTTACCTTTGCATTATGCTTGTGTATTGCACAGTTCTTGAAGAACCGCCAGTCTTGCTCCTGACTCTAAGTCTAACAAGAACAATACAGCTGCCAGCTTCAAAACTCAGGCTGGATGACACCAAGTTCTTCAGGGGCCACAAGGACAGTGACTTTCTGCTGTAGGAGAATGATCTACAGGTTCTAAGAGCCAAAGTGGCATTTTCCCTGGATATGTGGTGATAGGGAGTGAAATCCGTGAAAGCAATCACCTCATTTAACCATGGTTTACCACAATCACAGCTTCTCCAGAAAAGAAAAATATTCTGAAACAAAACTCAGAGATCTTAACCTTACTACTGCAATATGTTTTCCTTGATGCACAGTAAGGAAGTAAATGCTATTATCTCATCATATGCAGCTTAATGTTATCCTCGACTCTCATCACAAGCCCTCCTTAGCAATTCTGCAATATGTTATTAATCAATGTATGCACTGATTGGATCCATTCAATTGGTGTATCAGTGTAATGAATGGCATATATAAGCATGTTTCAAATACATTTATTCGGATATCTATACATGAAAGTAAAATCACTACTACAATCGGTACTCAAGCTTGTCAGATGGGATGCTTTTCACCTTCTGTTTTGCATAAGACATGCTAATGGTTATGCCATCTGCAGTCTGAAACCCAGAAAAATGTAAATCAGAAAGTAATAGTAGATCAAGATAAGTGACTATCTAAAACTGTAATTTTTGCAGGTATTCTGTTAACTCACAATCTAAATATAAACCTCCTCTCCCTGACAATATAGGATGACTATTAGATACCAGTAATTTTTTCATGAAAAACTAAACCAAAAACATTTGCCACCACAACATTGCTCTTTTACAAAAGGTCACAGAGCTAGCAGTAAATTTAAAAAGGTTTTTCGTGACAAGGACACACAAGACACCCAAATTCTTCTAGAAAATCCCAGCGGTTCTCTAAAACCATTCCCTCTGAAAAGCACAGTAGAACTTGACAACTTACCCAACACCCTGTTTTTGCAAAGTTGAGGACAGAAATTTGAAGGTTTCTTCAATAAGCTTTCAACTTGCTGATTAGCTAGTAGGTGCTGTAAGTCACTAAAATACTTGACGCATTATGGAATAACAGAAAGAACATATATATAAAACCAGCATATGCTACCTTCCCCCAAATATCCATCAAATACAAAAAGATGGCCACTAAAATTAATACAATTTTTTTCCTTCTTTGGCATGTGGAACAATAGAATAGTTTACATCAAAATATGGAGCACATGAGAGAGGCAATGGCAAGGCTTACCTAACACCCACATTTGCCTGCAGATGTGTGAGCTAGTTTTAAAAGTTTTATTAGGCTTTTACTAGATTTATACATCAGTTTTAACCTATCTCCAGTTGCCAGATCAGTAAATTGCTCTGAAATTAGAGGAAATTAGAAATACACTCATATTAAAGTATTTTAAAATACTGGGAGAAGTCTGTTTTCTTAAGCACAAACACAAGCACAAGTATTTTTGTCTTATACGTATTATAGCAATTATTAGCAATTCTTAATGCTCGGAGATTTTGGCTAAAGTTACCATTAAATTTGGCATAATAAAATAATAATACTGTACAATTTTATGACCCATGTTACAGTATTTGGTCAAACAGGCATCACGATGGTCAAAACGTGAATTTCCACTACATAATGAACAATGAACAGCTCTGTATTAACAGTAAAAGACAGAAATAAAAAAGCTCCAAGGACTCATTTTCAAAACCTTTATACATCCTTCTCACAAAAGAAGAAAATTAAAATGGAGTTTGTGCTCATACCTGAATTTACATCGTATTTGATACATAAACCAAACTCTGGGAGCAAACTCCATTTTTGTTTCATTTAAAAATGAACCAAATGAAGTGTCCAAGGCTAATAAGAGGCACTGTGTACATACTGATCATGGAAGGAAAAGTTGGAAACACGAGCAATAATCTTGGCTTTACGGAGTATGTAACAATTCTGAAAAGAGAATTATCTGCTTTATTTTATTCTTCCTGCCTCGCAAGTGTGACTCATGAGGCACTGACTCTTCCTGGCAAACATGTAGTACAGGTTGTCCCTACAAGACACCATCCCATAGTATTTAAAAGGCATCAGACCAGGGTTAGTGCTTTGGGAGCAGGAAAGCACAGGAATCCCCTTCCTCGCCTCAGCATCCTCTGGGTTATAGGAACGACTGCCTGCCTCCAAACATGGTTTTCTCTCCTTTCGTCTATGCCTACCACAAACAGAGCACCCCCACATCTCTTAATCTGTGAAAAAATGATTTATGAATGGATGGAGAACGTGAACAGAGAAGTCAGTAGCTCCTGAACTGCTCCAGTTTACAAGTTGGATGATTACGTAAGCTAACTTCACTGGGAAAAATATACAGGGAAACTATAACTATTTTTGCCTGTTTCGTATACTTCCCTTAGCGCCTGGACCTTGTACACCCCTAGAACAGCCCATGTTATCTTTCGGAAGGAGGAGCTGGCAGAATAAACTACTTTCACTGTATTCATTCAGTCAATCATATCCGTGATTCAGGCCTTCTAGATCAACAATTCCACTTCTCAAAACTTTAAAAAACGAAGTAGTTCATAAGCTGCTGCATTTATGACTACTCTTCTTGAGTGCCTTCAGCCTCAAAGATATTTAATACAAAGCAAAGTCAAGGGCAAAGAGTGGAAAACTGAGATGGTCCCAGGTCTCCTATGCCTCTGAACTGGACTACAACTACAGCACGCCAGGATGCCAACTTGGCATGTTTTCTTTTTTTCCATTTTCTTTAGTCATTCCCCTAAGTTCTTGTTTGGTTTTAAGCAAATAAAAATATAACTTTAAAAGTGTATTTGAAGAGAGCTGACGCGGAACGTGGAACTGTTTGCTGTGTCCAACATTGCTGCATGGTTTCACAAAGAAAAGGAGACAATGTGAATTACACACAAAAATTGCACAAGTGGTCAAATTTCATAACACTTCACCGGTGGAGAGAAAGATAAATTCTGGTGCCTGGGATCCTCCATTACGCACAACAAAAAACTAAAACTGAGATAAAAACACCCTATTCCATCAGAAAATAGGAGAAGTCCCAAGAAGGTAAAGGCTCACCCAGTAAAATAGATGTGAGGGAGAGAACGGTAGGAGATACACTTTTTTATTTCCTGAACAAAATAAAATCACCTCTCATAAAATCACCTTTTGCCTGCAACAGATGTAATTCAGCACTCAAACACCCAGATTTGGTCTATATACAAGGAGAGAACCAGTTTTGTCAGCAGAATGCCATTTCATATGGAACTTGGAATTAGCAATAAATGAACTAAAACCTCAAAAAAAAAAGATTTTTTTTTCAATAATACGATGCGATATATATAGTTTTATTAATAATGCACTTAATATAATTATTCAATAACAGAACTCGTATTCACCCAAACATAGTCTGAGGCCCAACAACATCCCAGTGTTAAATTCTATGACATCTGCTTTTCTAAAATGGCAGAAGCAGCTCTTTCATAATTTCATGCAGTTGTGTTGGTAGTTTCTGAACACTTCTCTGTTTGCCATTTAGATTCAGTACCAAGGAGTCATTTAGTTAATTTTTTTTTTTTTCTTCTGGATACTTTTTTCCGGATTTTACTCTTAGTCTTAACACAGACATTTTTACAATTTAATCCATGTATGTATAAAAATCAAACACCAATTTTGCAACATGTCTATAAAGAATGAATTTACACAATAGCTACCGAATTCAGACTTAGTCTTAGACCTATTAAGCACGGATAGCCACAAAAGGCTTTTGTAACTTAGAGGGAATTTTCTCTGCGAAGGAGAAGTCCCCAGCGTGCAAGCCTGTAACCTCCTGTATGTGAATATGCACATACACAACGTTAGAGCACAGGTGTCCCCACACACTCCTCACGTGTGAGCAAGCCCAGCGCTCGTCCCTGGGAGTAAGGCCCCAAAAGCCAGGATACTTTACTAACCTGCAGTGGTCTCTGTTTATCGCTGCCCTTAGGAGATTTCAGTCCACTTGTCTGTTGCTGTAAAAGCAGCTGCCTTGCTGCCTGGAGTGCCTAAAAGTAAAAAAAAAAAAAAAGTAAATAATTTCCACCAGTTCCTAGAAAGAGACGAGTTACTCATTGCTAATGTTAGGTAAAAGTCCAATCGAACGAATGCAATCTCCTCCTATTCGATTTGTGTTTGACAGATTTCAGACATCAGTTTGTTTTTTATGTAAAACATAAAGAAAATCATCTGAAAGTACATATATGGGACTTCACCAGAATTTATGGATGTACATGAAATCCTGCAGGAAATAAAGTTAATTTGTTTAAAGTGCTTGAAGAGGAAAAATCATAAACTGCATCAATAGCCTCATTTCCACAAGGAACTTGTCTTTGAGTGTTCAACTAAAATGCCCACTCCCTTGCAAATTATCATTCAATTTGCATTTTCATATTAGAATTTTGAAGCAAAAGCAAGTAGACTTCAAGTGTTACCGGAAGCTGTAATTAAATTTGACAAATCAACATCAGATTATCTTGAAAGTGAATTAATAAGGATATTCATTGAAGATTAAAACCACTTTTTGTACTTACAATTCAAGGAGAAACCTCTCCTTTGACAAAATAAAGTGCAGTTTTAATGCCAAATAAAAATGAGTGGTTTTCATTTGCATTCTTCGGAAAATCAGAGAACAAAGAAATTACTACTCAACCAACCAGATCAGGCTCTGGGATGACAGTATCCCAATCAAAATAGCAAATGTTTTCATTTATTTTATGTTTTCATTCCAACTCAGCAAAATACAGTTAAACATATGAAATGTAAACAAACAATCCACTTACCCAAAGAAGGCTAATCTAAATTATTTTTCCCTATAAAATTATTTTTAAAATGCCAAGTGTTATCAAGCGGTGTTTATTAAGAATTTAAAAAAAAAAAAAAATATTCAAAACATTTCCACTGAAACTACCTGGAGAACTCTTTTTTCCCCAGTCCCCTTACAAAAATCAGTTCAGTAAATAGCAGTTACAGCTTTAAAATAGATCACATTATTATCTGTGTTATTAAAACATACTGTAGATGGAATATGCTGCAATAAATGCCATTTGATCAATGTTCCCCAAAATAATAAAGATTCTCAATTGATAAAGAAAGGTACAATTTTGATTAGGCTCAAATGAGCTGGTTTTTAAGATAGTTTCTAGTATCCATGACAACAGTTGCTTTGACAAGATGTGCATATGGCATTACACTGCCAGCTGGTGTGAACAATGTTTGAACTACTGCATTGAGATGCTGAGCAAACAGAAAAAGTTGCCACGTCTTAACCCTCAGGGAAGGCAGTCATCCCCTGATCAATTATGAAAAGACAGAGAGAGGGCTGCTACAGTCTGGCTCCAAGCAAGTTTTCTGAGAAGGCAGGCAGACATAGAAAACCAAAGTAAACAAACTGAATGCACTAGCACCATCTCCTAACAACATTGATTTGTCTCCCCATAGAAGGCTCTGGTACAAAGTTTGCAGAGCAGACTTTTAACATTTGGAGACATTCCCACAACAATCCCCGTATTGTTTCATCAAATTCTCAAGTAATTACAGGTCAGCGTTACAAAGACTATACATTCCTCTGAACCTAAGCAACGAGACGCGCAGAACTAGCTTCTCTCCGCCAAAAATAAATAAAAGTTAACATATTTCACAGTGCACTTGAAATATTTTGTTACCAAGGAACCACTGGATGCCCTGTTTCCTATGTGAATAGCATAATCTCTTCTGCACTCACAGTTCTTGAGCAGATCCTAAAAGACAATCCTGCTCTGTCTGAGATCAGAGACAAATATATCTGTTGATTTCAGGGGCACCAGGATTTGGTCCAAACATCTTGCAGCAGTTTAAGCACAAAACGTGGATTAAACGCATGAACAGAAGACCTGTGGTGAATTTATAAGCCTTCCCAATCTTTAGAGCTCCCCGAAAGGGAAACTTGAATGGAAGTGGGAGAACTATTGCGCTCCTGAATTCACTGGAGACTGTACAGGGAAACCAACCTCACCACTCGAGGTGATACTGCTACAAGAACCAGAGAAGAGATCTGGAGTTAGAGAAAACAGGAAAATCCATAAAGATAATTATTTTTTCTTTGTGGCAGTCGCAGAAAATGCATTACACGGCCTTTATCTGGAAAAGAAATTGTAACGATATAATGCTGATGTATAGTTGCAAATAACTGGAACGCTCTGCAAGTTTTTTTCAGTGTCCTGATCTTCCTCAGCAGCAAAGTCATCTCATGTCAATACAATAAAATAAACAAGCAAGCATCTGGTAAAGCCGTACATTGACAGTACTTGAAAATTAGAGAATTATAGTATGTTGCAGCTTAGATTTAAGCTAGACAGTATGATTTCAAATTGTGGCTAGCATACTCCCGTGGAATCCGCCTAAGAAAGCATGACTTCCTACCGCTAACTACAAAAGGAGTCACGCTTTATGAAAAAGCAAGGCAGCACAACAGGATATGTTTGCATAAAAGGCTCTACTACTTAAACTATTTTGATTCATATGTGCTGGTTGGGATATCTTTAGAGGAGTAAAGGCTCATCTTTTAATACAGAATGTCTTATAAATGATGACTACCTGAATACTTCAGTGATCTTATTGTGGCAGTTTAGATTATTGTAAACACAGGAGATAGAAGAAGAACAGAAAACAATTTCAAGAGATCAGAGATGATTTAAAACTCATAAGGAGAAATCACTGTCAGCCTTTGTTCTTATAGCAGTCGTCATATGGTACTTTTTCCTCCCTATGTGCTGCTTATCTTTAGATTTTGCTGCCCAGTAAACAACCTCCCAGAAACACACTGTTAATTTCAGAGGATTATTACTGACATTATTCGTAAGTGAAGATTATGAGACTATAAAACATTCAGTTCTACCAATCCATTTGCTGCTATTAAATCTTTGCAAAACAAATTGACAACTTGAAAGTGTCTTTCAAAATTCACAGATTAACATGTACAGTTCAAGTAAACATCCATCCCACGTATCATTTATAAATTTCTGTGAATTAAGTTGATAATAACTTGTGGTTTAAAACCAGCTCTGTGAAGACAAACTAAGAGTTTACAAGTCAGGCAGATCACAATTATGTTGAGTCCTACCTCAAGTTAATAGCAGCAAGAACGGGTTGTAAGGCAGTCAAAATCGTATCCAGCTTCCAGTAACATTTGTTTCAAATTTAGAAGGCACTTTTCCTTAATTAAGTTAACTAAATTAGTAAAACTATACAAAAAAAGTCAATGTAGACAAAAGCAATAAAAAGAACTGAGGATTAGAAATTATTTTAATAATGCAAATGAAAATCATTATAATGCTTTAAGTAATGGCTGTATAAGCAGGAAATTTGGGCATATGGTTTCCAGAACTCACTGTGTCTTCTAGTAAAATATTTATTGGGAACACTACTTCTTAATATTTACCATGCAACTTTGGCATAGCTAAAACATAAGCAGAACAAAAATGAAATTAATTGCGTATAACTCACCCTATTAAAGTTGATAAATTGCAGTAGGTTTTGCAATTTGTTGGCGATAATACTATGAAATACAACTTGCTTTTATTTTGTATTCCATACCCTTGTATTTAATTTAAGCACGCCTTAAAATGATTTCTGAAATTTTATTATTTTAATAAAAGTGAAAGATGCCACTAAAAGATGGTAAACTTATTACTTTGGTTTTTAAAAAGTAAATATATTTATATTTTTAGGAAACAGATGTCACTCATATCTTTCCTTTAAAACCAGGAATGTTTAACCTATCAGCCTGTTGCATTTGAGACGTTAAAATGAAAAATGACATCTACGCCCATTAATATCGTCAATGTATAAACAGCACAGCGTGACACATTCTTGAGAGCTGAAGGCTACAAAATCTCTCTGAAACATAAATAACAAAGCACTCAGAAGCATATTTGATGTTGATATTCATCTCTGAGAAAAACACTGCTGCCTGGGCTTCTTATGAAAATAGATGCAGCCCAAATGGATCTCCTGTAATTGGTTTCAGATAGCGAGGTCAAAAGAAATATGATACAAGAAACTATTATGTGGAACAGGCGAAACAAGAATGTTTATACAGGCACTCCCTATTTATACTGACAAGAGGTGTATACTTTGCAGATAACCAGAACTAAAAAACTTGCCAGAAGACAATCAGATTCCTTCCTTTTTGTTAAGTCCAAATCCCAATTTTATTTTTTCAAATTGCTGCACGCCCTAACATTCCTGCTGAACGTAAAATAAGTTTCTCAACATAAAGTAAGTTTCCAAATGGCTGAATATGTCAAACGAGAGTCATCTCGCTGGTAGCACTATGCAACTGAAACGTATCAACATGCTAAGCTGGATTTAAAGCCAGACTGCTCTGCACTGGTTGAATAACTAGTTAACCAAATGATTACACAGCTACATTTATTATAAAAACCACTTCAGGAGAACCTTTGCCCCTTTACACCCTGCCACAGGCCCATTCTCCAGCTGGCTCCAAACAAGAAGCCCCAAATTACCCATAGTTGTAGAGATGCTCAAAAGATGGTGACAGAAAGCCAACAACGTTCAACGCTCCCTAGCAGCACTCAAATGGTACTGCTAAACCTTTGTCTCTCGCCGACTGTATTTTCCCAGGAAGTTGTCTAATGAATACCACAGCCAGGCAGCACAGCAGCTTACAATCTTTCCAAATGGAGTAGCAAAGCACTTAGCACTATCCAAAGAATCTTGAATTTAAGATGATCCAACTCCTTTCCAACAGCAGTCTCTCCAGGAGACTTGACAGGAAAAGCGAACTCCCATGCACCCCGAGACAAACTCACTTTCCTTAGTGAACGACGCCCTTATTCCGTAAGCTACTCAAAGAAGACAAAACCTGTCCTGTTGGCTGAGGACAAACGTGTCACACTGGAGAGGCTATGAAGTCAAAGAAATCACGTACGTAACTAAAATCCAAGCCACATAACCAGTCTGATTTCACCTAGGAGTGGCAGATTGAACAATTATACAGTGTTTTCCTACAGAAGTAGAAACAAAGCACCAGATAGCTAAGGCTGCTAAGGCTGCTGGCACCCACCTCAAGGAATACATTACCTAAGAAGTCTAGATGGCCACCAACAAGGATTTCACTCAATTAGCCCAACATCAAAGTACGCAAATATGTAAACAAAAAGGGTTTGTCTGCGTTCTGCACCTAGATCAGCAGCTGCAGACAGCTCCAAAGTGCGCAACTTCAGCAGCTAAACTCCAGGGTGCCCGTGGCCTTGCCTAGTAGTAGGACACAAACCTGCGAGAGACCAAAATGTTTGAAACTAAATTGTCTTCACGAAGAAGAAGAGGTAATAGCCGTGGACACTGTATTACCATCCCAAGTACTCCAACCACCAGGCTGCTGCTTCAGCGGTTTCCCCAGAAAGAGGTGGTGGCCACCGAGTGCTGTACTGAGCCCAGCCCAAAGGGTGTGATTAAGTGAACACCGCGCACGCATGAAAACATGGACTGCATTGATGCTGCAGGAATTTGTGCAAATGAATGCCTGGTTCCTGGACCCCCAGGCTGCTCAGCTTTTCCAAGGCTGGGGATATTCTGTGTTTGTCCAAGAGAGCACTTCTTCGTGCCCAGGGAATTTCAGGATAAAAAGGCAGGGCACTTGAAGGGTTAGGTGGCAACTGGGAAAAGCTGTTCCAGATCACATTATAACTTACGTACTTACATTCCTCATGTGTCTTATCTTAGAAACATAAGAATTTCACTGGATCTGGCCCTCATTTCCTTGGACTAAAAGCCCTTTGTTGTTTTTTGTTTGGTTGCTTGCTTTGTGTTTTGGGTTTTTTTTCATGTTGTTTTCTTAGGATGATACTGTCAGTTTCAGCACACCCAGGCTCTGATTTTGATTTAGATTTGTGGTCCTCCCTGCAACACAAACAACACCAGAAGAAGAGATCCTCAATCTACCTGAGCTTCTGTTCTGCCCTGATGTTATCCAGGATTAATTTGCAAGTGAAGAGAAAAAAGTAACAGTAATAAACTGATGAATGCAACATGAAGCCTCATAATGCTGTTTAATAAAAGGAAATTAATCACATAATTGTCATAAACCTATTTTCAAACAGCAATCTATCAGAGAGAAATTATGCATCTGTAGTTATTGACCTTTCATTTTACCATGACTGATTCATAATTAGACTAGTTTTGTGAAAAATAATAGTTAATTACCAGATTTTTTTCACTCTAATTGTTTTGGCAATTTTTTTTTGTTTAGTGTCTTACTTTTTCCCCATGTGAAAGACGCTAAACAAATATAGGGCACTAATAACTTAGCAGATAACATATTTCATTTTATAAAGCAAATTTAGCTTCTCTCTATATAACCTAATTTAACGGATACTAAACACTGTTCCAAAACAACTCTCTCATTTTTCCTGCCCATTATTTATTTGGCTGACCAAGAACTAGAAACAAAACACCCGCTTGCTTCAATTCCTGGTGGCATTAGCAGGGCTCTTCCCTATAGGCATCAATCTGCTTCAGTCATTAGGGCTACACGTCAGGCCACGTGTAACACGGTCCACGATGGCAAACCCAAGTGCCATCTCCAAAGCTCGGACCACCTGAAGAACACAAATGTCAAGGCTTAGGAGAGATGAGGGCCCACAGCACCAAAGTCGTGCTCCAACCTGACAATCTCCTTTCTTTCAACCCACATGCCTAAATTTTACTTCCCTTTGGTAAACACAAGAGCAGACAATCTACCCTACTTCATCCCTACTACTTACATTACGCAGTGAGTAACCAAATTAACTAAATGAACACAAAACCAGTGCACACACAAAATACCAGTGCCCCATGGCAGCATGTACAAGTCGTCCACATGAAAACTGGTATGAGCTATTTCATGTGAAAATCATCTAGCAGATACGTAAAAAGCTATCTAAGTGTGAAGGACAAAGAGGAACAATCACTTCAGCTATCCCATGTGTGAATCCAGAAATAAAAAATATCCTTAAAATTATTATATGCTTATATAATACTATGTATATATTGTACAAATGTGTGCATACCCTTGATTTGAAAGGAGCTGGTTAAAAAAAGACCTTCTTTCAAGTCTGTCCATTGTAGACGTTCACTTATTGGCTGTGAAACCCACTTTCAATTAAAGCAGTCTGAAACAAAGTAGTGTTGGCTTAGGTGGAATAATAGATGGTTTGATAATATATAAATAGGAAAAGAATTGATGCAAATGAAAGCAAGACTGGTCCCATTTGTACTAAAATCAAAATGCAGAGCAAATGTGGGAGGAGAAAGAAACACAGTATCAAGGGAAGCACTGTAACATTAGGCTGTTAGAAGGCAGCGGTTTTAACTGATAGAAATCTGAAAGGGAAATTTAGAAACTGAAGACAATGAAATCAGCACGGATATTATTGAGCGAATGATTAACAAAAATCATAATCAAGATATAAACTAAAACAAAAGGTGAGGCAGATATAAAACAAAAGGAAACACACACTCAAATGTTTTGTTCTGGCCAACAGCAAGATTCTTAGAACCGAACCTTTGAGAGGACAAGTCTCAGGATTCGCTAGTTTTAAGTAGCATGGAGAGGTAAAGTAACATGTGAAGAAAATGCCAAAAGAATATTTACCCTAGAACAGCCTTAGCCATTTAGAAGGCAGAAATAAATACCTCAATCTTTACAACTTATTTTCAATTAAATAACGTTCTGCACTGTGACTGACAAAGGAGTGCTAACACAAAGTGTTGTGAGCAGAGATTGCTCATCTCGATACCCTGCGAGCTAGAAACCAAAGCCATCCATCAAAAAGTATGGATCTACATGGTACCAAAGTAATTACAAATAAAGTTACAGTAATTATACAAGTCAAAGTCTCTCAGCCAATGAAAATGTGAGGAATTACATATTTATTGAAGAGTTACTGATTGAAAGGGCTCCATGTATTTGAACACTAACTGATTTGATTTACCACTGCCTGTATAAATCCCTGCCCAGAGATATGAGTGAGATTGCCACTACAAAAGGAATTATTATGAAGATAGTCATACCAGGCTTTTGCTGTATGAGAGGAAGGCACAACAACCATTACTGGAATATCCAGTTTAAAATCAGCGGAGAAGAACAAAGTTCAAGTCTGAGTTTCACATAAAATACTAAAAATTTAAAGTTTCTTTTTAAATATTTTTAATAGATCTAATTATTGTAGTTCTGGTTTTACAAGGACATAAACATCTATGATGAAAAACATCTATTAAAGACTTAAGTCAATACTGTCATTTGAGCATGATAAAAGCAAACTGGGACATCTGAATAGAAGTGTCATGTACAAAACTGGTATTTTTTCCACTTTATTCAACTTTCTAAAGACAAAACTAGGGAACTGTACCCACTTTGGGGGACAATGTTTCAAAGAGGTGGAGTGTCGGACCAGTGATGAGAGAAGAGCACGAAGAATGATCACCATGAGAAAATCCAACCTGTGGGATAGCAAGTGTCTCATCATAAAAACAAAAAAAAAACCCCAACCCTAAAGCAACAGCAGCCTTCAGCAAGTTTCTGCCCTGAAAGAATTAATTGTATTCCATAGGTAGGACAAGCAAGAATGGCCTTAAACTGAATCCAGGGAGATTTAATTAAATTTAAGAAGCAGCTTTCCAATTGTAGAGACAGTGGAGGAGTACAATGTGTAGAGACTGCAAAATCCTTGTCACTGGACCTGTCTAAGAAGCACCTTCACAGTTAAGAGCAGTAATTCTGCTCTGGGACACAGAAGATCTTTACAAGCGTCTTCCAGCCCTATTTTATTTTACTGTACGGTTCCTGTGAAAGCATGCCAAGTTTGGATTACTCTGATGTCTAACACCTTGCTACATTTCAAATAACACCATGTTCTCATAAACTGAGTATCATGAAGCTTCAGCATGGTTTGTTTCTATGGTGAGTTAACAGCACAGGATCAGTAAGAGCTGTAAATACAGACTCGGTCTTTGGAATTTTCCGACCTTACATGACCAAGTTGGTGTTGATGAGACTATCCTTGAAATTTTGGACTGAACAGAGAAATAGTTTATACAGAACAGGAGATGGCTTAGAATTAAGCACTCTGTGCCCTAATTGCAGTCAGAGCCATCTGGATAGGATTCTTGAGCCCTCACCACCAAGCATGGGCACAACAGTAGCAGGAAATAACATTTTCTCGATACTACAGTTCTTCCTATAAACAACAGAAGCCTGGCTGAAATGGAGAGCTAGGAAGAGAAGAGAAAAACAAGGGAACAACAAGGGTCTGAAGCACAACTTGATAAACTTAAGTCACACATCTCAATTTAAAAAAAAAAAAAAGAGGTAAAAGCAAATCAACTCATTATTATAATTTATTGTGAATTTAAATCTAAAGCTACAAACCCAAAACTTACAAAGTATCTTTGATAACCTGATTTCAATCATGTTTTTAATGAAATAATTTGATTAAAAATCATTACACAGTCTCAGCCACTTAAAAAAATCAATCCTTATTGCTAAAGCTAAATCAGCTCAACTGAAATCCTACTGAGTCCATTATTATTTTTTTTTCTCATGGATATTTTTGTAATGTTTTTAAAAACTTTAGTCAGCATAAAGAGCTCCAGGTACACATTTAATAGAAGAATAATTAGAGGAAGAAACTATAAACTTGAATGTAAACAGGCGATACGATCATTGCCACTTTATTTTTTCAAGGATTTTGGTAAGCCTTCTTTTGAAGAGAGAAGTGCAGTCCTGTCTGGAGTTTAAAAAAAGCCAGTAAAAACACTGACATGTCATCAAGAAGTAAACTAGGCAAACAAAAAGACCATTTTCTAGGCATTCGGCAACCGTTATGAGTGTACTGATAACACAAGATCTGATTCTGAAGCATTAAAATCTGCTTCCAAGTGTGGACTCTGAGCTTCCGAGGAACTTCTGTCCCATGATCACAAATTAATTTATTTGTATATATGTACAGAGTAACACATGCATTCACACACATAAAACTAAATACCTTTTTTCTTGAAGGAAATGCTTATATTCTCTGGAAAACCCAACATAAGTAGCACTGGTTAGCTCTGCATCTCTCTGAAAGAGCTATCTGCGCTTGCAGTCTACTCTGGCTTGCCTGAATTACTGTAATTGCAGCTTTCCTCTATGGCTGCTTATCTACCTTTTACCTCTTTTGGTGCATTTTGTGATGATCTAGGAGGCGTGATCCAACATGCAGACCTCTGTCTCTGAAGAATCCCAGTCTTCAGGTTCTTGCTGCAGCTGGCAAATGAGTTGTAAGTTTTGAAGGGTAGCCTTAACAGTCCATGTAGACAGAGCGGAGAAAGAATTCTCCACTTTGGGGACTTTTAGGAGTGAAGATTATAAAAAGACTGAAATGACAAAGAGCTTTAATTTTAAGCTAAAATGCAAGTGAAGACAGACAGGCAAATGTCCTCAGGCTCCTCATCCTAGTTTCAGCCCTTGTGAGGAGATCTGGTAGGGAGTATATTCTTTATGATTAGAAACTTGCAGGATGAAAAAGAAAAGACCTGAAGCTAGTAAAAATGTTTTGCAGAAGAGGAATAGAGAGACATTTTGCAATTCCCAGGGCGTTTAGGTGCTGGAGAAATGATAGCAACCGTACAAGGAATTCCCAAGTAGTATACACGAGCAACACAACAGGTTAGGCATTTGAATCCAATCACACTTCATCAAGCTTGCCCAGGAAAAAAATGATCCTTATTATATTGCCCTGGCATCTACAGCAATCTTCCTAAACAGCAAGCTAAACAAGGAATTATAATAATAAATATGCTCAGGGGCATTATCATCTTTAGATTAATTTGTAAAAGCAGACACACCCAGTTATGTTAGAGCCAAACATATGTAATATTTCACATCACTTAAAGTCTCTTCTGGCACCAGATTGTAAAAATTTCCTCTGAACCATGTAGCATATATTGCATAATGACTACCACTAGCATGCAAAAAAGCACTGGCAACGTAGGCACATGATCAAAATATGCTGGAAATTAAGTTTAGATATAAAATTTATCCTTTTATGCCTTTAACTACTCTTATTTTACACATATAAAAACATGAATTTCAGCTTTTATCAGTCCTCTGTTATGTCTTGTCATCAACTTAATATGGTCAAAACTCATTTATTAGTCCTCTCTTCTAAAGACACTCATCTTCACGCATCACACATAGTTCAGTTTCATGTCCTTGAAGCATTTTCCAGGTTCTCCTTTCTATAATACCTCTTTTTTTTTTAACGTTTTAAATTTCATAAATCTGTAACACTTTCTCTACCTTCCTCTTTGTGACTCCTCTCAAAAATTCTGCATTTCTTCTAGAGATTGCTTTACGTGAGGCATCAAGCCATCATCATTGCCCTTCCTCCCTTCAAATTCTTTAACCCTCATTGTTTCCAAGGCGCCTATGAAAAAAGAGCAGATGAGGGCTTTTTTCCCCTCACAGCATACTTTGTGCTTATTAATTAAAAATAAATATGTATGTCCGCACTTGCACGCTTATATAAGGGATATGTAAAACCATATTATTTAGATGCTTCCTTCTCCCCTGCTCTGCTGGTGCAGCCCGTACCCAGCCAGGAGAGCGGAGCCCCGCGCAGAATGAGCCGGCTCTCTACCAGCCCTCACAGCATTGAAAACAGTAATAAAAGAGCCCCATCTCCCACCTAAGCTAAAAATCGTTCTTACATCAAAACCAGTATCTATCCACACTGGAAATTTCTCACACAGTTTTTCTGCAGTATTTTTACAGCTAATTTTGAAAATGGCAGGCTGAAAATCAAACTGACATGCTGAATTATTCAAGTAAAACCACAGAGGTACCATCAAGGTGTGAGCCAGGATTGTATGGATTAAAGAAACACTACACATCTGCAGCCTTTTCAAGCACATACCTTAATTAGAAAGGTTACATTTTCTTTCCCAAAGATTAAGAAACAAAAATTACCTAAAAAACCTGGATACCTACACCCATCCTCCCAAACCTTAACACCTTTCTCAGTCAAGACTCTCCTGTTCTATCACTCCCAGGCAGTTTTACAACATGACAGACTTTTCTCTAACCAATGATCAGCAGAATTTTCAAACTTGCTGCAACCTTTCACCTTCTTCAATTTACTGGTAATTAATCTTGCATACGAATTGCCAACTTTTTCAGTCAATACTACATTTTGTTGCATTTCAGTATTTTATAAAGTATTTTGTTAACAACGGTTCCTTGTGGCTAGTCCTCATTGCTCCCATGTAACCATAGGTTGAGAGATTGAAAAGGAAAGCAAGGCTTTTCAAGGACAGATAAAGGGCTTTCAAAATTTAGTAACTGTGTATGTTATAGAGCAGAATCTTTTATGTCTTACAAGCGTACTTCATCTAGGTATGATACTGGCAATATTTTTAGTATACCAAACTCTCCACCGTGCCACATAATACAAGAATAATAAACTAAGTTCTGCTTCTAAGTTCATAATCATTTTCCGTGCTGCTTTCAGCACACAGTCCTCATTTTACAAACATCAGCAGAAAGACGTGGGACTACAACAGAACAGTAAACAGATACAAAGCCCCTTTTTTTGGTTCATCTTGGGTGTGATGATCCAATACTACTTTATTGCTTCTAATATTGCCTTTTATTTTGATCGACTAGGCAGGAGGCAGTTCATTTTATCTGTGAAAACTCATGCATTCTTTCTTCCTAGACCGTCACTTCATCCAATGAGCTGCCAATATCACAGAGAACATGAATCTATTCCTGGCTAGGTATTTTGATCCTATCATAGTGTTATAATGTAGAGTAAATTTTACTTTATCTGTTATTTTAAAAATTGTATTCCATCTATTAGAGATGATTTTTTTTATTTTGCAGGACAAAATGTAGATACTTTCAGCTCTCAGATTTGGGAAGGGGGGGAGGCGGGAAAGACAGCCATCACAGTATTACAGGATTTTTAATGGAAAGGCCTTGTCTTTCATGAGAAAGCCTTCTGGATGTTATATCTATTAGTCTACTGCAATTCCCAAGGCTTTTCTTGTACCATAGGACAGTGGACTGAAGAATAAAAATGTGAAGGAAACCATTTTATGTCCGGACTTTGTGACGGCTTTGAAATACTTTCTGGAGCACAGTTTATGACATAGGGCTTATGTAGCTACCTGAAGGCAGAGCTGTGGCCAGCAGGCGAAACAATCTTTGATTTTAAATGAATGTCAGAGGTTCTCACCCTCTTCTCCAGCAATCCCCGAGTTCATTAATATCACTAAGACAGGAATGCTACAAGCACTTACATGCTTAGGGTTATAAAAAAATATAGTGAGTGTATTACTGAAAAAAGTATGATGACAATACCACTTTTACCAATTCTCTCAGACTTCACCTACACTGATAAACTGGGAAGTGCCCGAGAATGTGATTTTCCACGCTGGCAAACCATAAACACAGCTCCTGGCGTGCTTTGTGGCCTGTGCTGACCTGGACTCTTCCAAGCAACGCCCAAGCACAGCTCTGCAGCCAGTCTTTCCCAAGGACGAGTCTCACTAGGGAACCAGATGCAGTCATCCCAATTTTGGGGGCTAAAATGCTCAGGGGTGTCTCACCCTGTGTCAGCAGCCCAATTTAGCATACATAAACTGGATGTTCAATTTACTAGTGCAGATCATGCCTACGTGGTCAAAAGAGTGGAGCCATACGTTGCTTTGGAGTCTCCCTCAGCTGCAGTAGCCAGGATGTGATTTTGGGATGGCTTGGGAGAATTTCAAGGGACCCTGATTTCATAGCTCAACAGGTTGGAAAAACAAATCCTTGTCAAAAACGACAGGAATACACACTCCTTCCAGAGGTGGGGCAGGAAAGAAGATTCCTTTCATGCTGAACTGTTTCAGGAGGAACCTCCAACAACACCCCATGGTGTGTCTGCTGACGAGTTTTAACTACCAGTTATATACGGACACCTTATGCATCTGCGGTGAGTTTTTACTTCTGAAGTCAAAATTCTGACAACAGCCACTGTTTTATGAAAAGCCTTCTTTTTTCTTTTTTTTTTAAAACAAAGAAGCGGGGGAAAAAACCAGATTTGACTGCAAAGCATCTGTTTCCAGCGTTCCCGTCAATCAAATCCGCAAAAATAGTATCGTATTATCGTTTCTGTAAATTCTAATCAGGTTGATGGTATTTTTCATCTTCATGTTTAGGCACTTAAGACTGAGAATTCAGAGTTATGTAATTTGACAAAGTCTGCAGAGAAAGTAATTTTCAGAGCTCAGGTTAGTCACCAGCTCCAAGAGTGCTCCAGCTCTCAGTGCCAGCCCTTAACGAACTCCGATATGGATAAAGGAGTAAGTGGGCTACTCAGCAAAGTTGGCTTGGACTCTGGCAACCAGATGACAGGGAACACTGCAAAAGGCTTTGGGGTGTCACCAGTGGCTACAGCCATGTGGGATTTGCACAGAGACAAGCGAACAGAATAAAAAGGCTCAACTTTAAGCACTAAGGGTTTAATTTTTTTTTTTTTAATTTATTCTAAGGGTACTGTGAAAATGAAAAGGCCTAGGAGTTTCTTTTAAAGTAGTTTAACAATCTGTGATATTTTTCTTTGCATTTTTCTGCATCAAAATTTGGAAAGATTCTGGCTAGAGGCCTTGTGCCTTTACAAAGAACAGCTAAATTATTTCTTCATTGCTAAAAAGGCATAGAGAAAAGGTGAATCACAAAAAGACTACATGGACTGTAAATTAAAGACAATTAAAAATTTTTTGCAAATGCAAACAGAATCACAATTGAATAGCACCAAAATAAAAACAGTGGCAGTAATGTTGAAGAGAGATTAAATTTATTCCTGACTAGAAGGCATTAAAAAAAGCCTTGTATAATAATCAGGGTATAACAATCAGGCCAGCACAATATCATTGAGACAACATATTCTAGTGACTAGAGATGATTATGCTACTCAGGAAAATAAATTAATTTTACTCAAGCTGACTTCTGTAATCTTCAAGGCAAGTGTTTCTTTGACTAGTGTGACACAGTTAAAGTAGTATAGATACTCCCACTATTATAACAAGCATTGGAAGACTCTGTAACTACAAAATGAGTGCTTCTACTGCTCTAATAAGCCCATTCCTTGAAATCTGGACACATGGAATGCACTCAAGCTTTTACATCATCTTGCAAGACAAGATACATCATGAGTGCCGTTTCAATTTATTTACATTGTGAATTAATAGTATTCCAAAGTAGACATTTTGCAACACAGCTAAAGTTCAAAAAAAGAGCAATGGCTGCAGGAATATTCACCTCTACCAATCAATTAATTGTTGGAAGAAGCAATTTCTGAAATTCTGCCAAGTGCAAGCGGTATCAACATTTTGTTTTCCAAAGCTTTTTCAGACAAAGTTTTCTTACTATTTCTGCATTTTTGAGATGCAAAAGCCTCTGTTGCAACTCTGTATTTAGCAGTAATATCTAGAACACATTTTGTTTTTAAGTTTTGCAAATACATTAACCAATATTATTTTTGGCATAGCAGAATTCTGGTTTGTTTTTTTTTTTTTTTGTAGGCATTACAAGAAGACAAAATAATTACAGGTAAAGCTTCAATGGCATAGCTTTATAAAAACTGAAAATTAAATTCTATATTGATTTATACTTGAGAACAAAGAAGGGAATTCAGCAATGCACACAGTCATAAATTATTGTGTTGTATCTAACCTGTCACAAGCCATATGTATTCACCCACACTGTAATACAGCTTCAGCAAGTTTCCTGAATTTCTCAGCTAAAAATAAGGTTTTGACAAAAGAGAGAATTGAAGATTTCACATGGTGGCCTTTAATGCATCCTCAACATCGGTGGCCTTTAATGCATCCTCAACATCAAATCATTAGTAGGACCAAAGATAGGAAGAGATCTCGTCTGTATCCAGGCTTGCATTTCTTAAACTATTTTCCATATAGAAAGGAATAAAAGCTTCTGACAAGCAAAGAAAGGAGGGACAGGTCAAATCTGTGTTAGATTAAATCGTTATACTGTTAAGTTTTACCATATGTTGATTGTCCAAAACATTATAAATATAATTGAGTATAAAATATTTTTTATTCGGAGAGGTGTTCAACCAGTACAAATTAGCCGCAATTAAATCCTGACCTTGCTGATTACTGTATGTGTTCAACTGTCAGTCTCTCATGTCTGCTCATGCTGTAGTTCCTTTCAAGCAATATCCAACTGTATACAGATTTCAAACAGATTTAAATCACTTCAGTCTAGTAAGGAAGAAATGAGAGGCGACAGTGAAATTCAAGGCACAGACGAACTCCATTCTGCCATGAGTCGCAAGAAGGGGGTGTGCAGAGACACTTAACCTGAATGGGGCACCTTCCACCAGTGGTTAAAATTTTTGTAGGATCCTCAAGTCAGATATAAACGTTTCTGGACAACAACTACACTCCTCCTCTTCCTTTTTTTTGTTTGTTTTTGTTGTGTTTAATGTTAATGGAAGGTGCCAGATGGATGGTTCTGGAGATTAAAATGCCCTTTTTCTATATTCAAGGGAAGTTCAGCATAGCCAGCTGCAGGACCAGCTAAATCAATGCAGGTAGTTACTGCCTCCTTTCACGGGGCAGAAAAGTAATTCTATTTCCATGCTCGTTCACTCTTCATTTCTTGTACTGATTATGCCAATTAGAGCAGTCCTTTTAGCGATGCGGGCATCTGCCTCCTAGAAATCTTACCCGTCTGTTTATACGCTTGCAGGTACTGACAGCTGTATAACGAATTTGATATAGATCATGTAACCATCCCCAACAATGAGCAAGGAGATAAGCTACAGACTGAGTGGTAAACACTCTGCCGAGTCATTTATACTGCTTCTGCCGCAGTGTGCTCCTTTCTTTTACTATGGGATACACACTGCATAAACTTAAATATACATATCTATACACACGACACACAAAAAATATATTCTAGAAATTTCCTTTGAACTGGAAGAAATTTTTGGACTGTCTTTACTGCAGATGCATACAACTATCACAAACGTGGGCGTTGAAGAGAGAACTCTATCTAAATAAGATGCATGACTATGCATCTGCAAACACAAAATCTAAGTTCTTTGCCTCTAAAACTCACTAGCTTACAATTACTTCTCTTCGACCATAAAAAATGTCTAATTCATACATTCTGCTTAGTTCCCTGGTGAACACACAATTTGCTTTCAAATAAAATCCAAATTCTTTATTCTCAAAGTCCTAGTGAACTTGACCCCTAAAGACCCTCACCTTCATTTTCTTCTTCTATTGTATCAGCTTTCCTTCTCTGCTTATGGTATTCTTCTTCCCTGGGTGACTCCAAGGTTTTCCTTACCTTGACCTAAGTGGCAGGCTCATCTTCCGTCGTGTTTTCACTTCACTCAAGAACTTAAAATCTTCCCTCAAAACTTGTTCTTTTCAATTAGCTTCCTAATATAGACCTTAATCTTTCCTCTTTCCAATGCTGTCCCTGGATTTTAAGACTTTTGCTTAAGCTTAAACAAATTAAAAAATTAACAAACAAGAAAGTCCATAACTAAACAGCATTAACAAGATACATATGTAAAATAGACAGATTTAATGATACATCGTTTCTTTTTACTCCTGTATTTTTACTGTTCTTTTCTTCTGATTTTAATCCCTGTTGAATCTAATTCATATGCTGTGACTGGTACGTTTAAAACAGTCCTACTTTCAACCTGAAGGGATTGAAAGATGTTACTGCTTTATAGCGTAAAAGTATTATTTTGCTTACAGTAGTAACTGTTCAGAATATCTATGAAGTTCCAAACGCAGTAACAGCAGAAGTAAATCCCTTTTAATAATGAACTCATTTTAAAATATAGCATGTTATTTTACACGTAATCGCAGCTGTAGTTAAAGTCACTCTCTTTTTTATAGAATATACATGAGCAACAGAGGTTTTTTTACATGCCACATACAAAGCAGAGTACTGACCTGCATACAAAAACATTTAACATATTAAGGTAAATGAGTCCATTGAGAGGAAGGTTTGCCAGGAAAGAAGAGACCAGGACTCGGCATTAACACTTGGGTAAAGCCTATAAAGCAAAATGTGCTTTTACCTTTGGAGCTGGGCATTGCCTTGCAAGCAGAAGGGCAACTGGAAGCAGCCTGTCTTCATCAATCAGAAACATGCTATGGGAAATCTGAGAGTTAAATAAAGAGACTAAAAGGCAACTGCTTTGAACAACAGCAGAGAATGCAGGAAAAAAAATGAGATAAAAAAATACTCCTCATTAGTCTTTCGTTTCCTGAAATACATTTTAGTATTGAAAAAACCAAGTTAGCTACACACAGTGTAGCATTGACTCACGTGCTTTAGCCGGGACATTGTGTAAGATCCTGGTACTGAGAAGAAAGGTGTTTTCAGTCTTAGTTTGGGTTTGATTTTTGGTTTTTGTTGGGTTTGTTTGTTTTTTTTTTGGTTTTTTTTTTTTTTTTTAAATGGTAACAAATCCTATACTTTTCAATTTGCTCGAAAATTCTTTAGGAGAACCCTAAATTGGTCAACACAAAAATCTGTTCACTTCTGAAAATTCTGGCCATCGTCTTCAACACTGGACGCAGTCTGCCCTCTGTGCTTTGAGACTGAGAATTCAAAAATGCAGACCTACAATAGCCAAGCTGCCCCTTTTTATCTGGAGGCTTTGGGTATCCCCCAAGACTTTTATATAAATGTAGTGCGCTCTGGTTTACATTAGAAAAGGAAACATTTATCTTATCACATTGATACCGGCTCAGTACAATATTACATTCTGGAATAAGAAAATATTGCAACTTTTCTTGAAAAGGTCAAGAGGTACTGTTTATCTTTGGGGCATAATGAATTACATCTTATTGCCTCCCTAAGAACTCTGAAAGAACAGAACATGTTTTGACGCATAATGCACAACTCAGTGCTCTGAGACAGCAGGTGGAATAATAAACAAAGCTGTAGTGCAATATTTCCAGTTTCAAAATTCTGTATAAATACAACCTATGTGAGAAACCTGGTCAATAGCTAGTGCTTTTGCTATTAAAAAACCTATGTGGGACAATTCTAACAAGAGATAACCTACAAATCTCTTCAACCTCTTAACTGCATCCTAAATTAAAGTTGGCTTATTTACACTATTACATCTTAAATTTCATAGCTGCTCGGCAAGGTAATGCAATAGCTAGAAGTTTCTGGGTTGCAGTTTAATAGTCAGAACACATCTTTTTATTTATGAAAATCACATTCCCCGTTATGTCTGACTGCTTAAGTTTATGCTGCAAGGATCGCACTCTTAATTCACTGTTACTGATCGCTAAATACTGACGACTGTTGTGAAATGTTTCAAGTTAAATTTTACAATGACTGATCAGAAGAGAAAAAAAAAAAGATTAGATTATAATAACTTAATCTGAAGCCACAAAAATAGAGACCCATGTCTCCTTATATTTCCTGCATCAAGCCCAGTAACTTGTAAGTGGAAATTTTAGTGGAAAATCTATGATGATACTTACCAGGCAAAAAATGTTTTGCCCACAGGAAACAACATAAACACAAGCAAGTTTTTAATAAATTTATCTTTTAACAGAAGTTCATCTATACCCCTCAAATTGTCTATGAGGAAAATTTAGTAAGAAGTATTACGTGACCTAGTCCTACATATTCATTTTTGAAAATGAGTGAGAAACTGAACTAATAAGTGAACAAGGATCTGCGGAAAAAAATTAGTTAAACTAAAGCCTAGTGGCAACCCAATGCACTTGAAAAAAATCTAGTGCTCTGCAAACTTTTACCTGCAATCATATTTTGCCTGGCACATTATGAAATTAGCAGCATGTAGATGGAGACCCGATTAGTAATCTGAAAGAGAGACGTGGGTCTCAGCATGCCCCTTTTTTGCTCAGAGATGGGCTGCTTAGCCTCTGCCTTCTAGCCAAGACTGCTGCAAGGATCTTTTCCTTACTCTGTTCAGTTCAAATTCAAAACAGTGACCACCGCGCTGAGTTTTTATTTTCTTTCTTAACACAGGAAAGGAGAAGTACTCGCAGAGCTGGAACTTGTCTCAGATGGCAGTTGAGAGCTAACAGCACCAACTCTTGTAATCTACTCACTCAACACAAGAACTCACATTTCAATTTATTCCACCATGAGATCTTGAAACACACAGTGGCCAGACAAGTATCAGTAGGCAGGGGGTGCTGTAACACATGGTACAGATCTTCAGCAATGGGGAAAAGAGACAAATCTGCAGTCACACCTAGATTAAACATGCAGGACAGACAAGGAAGACCTTTAACATCCATTCAGTTCAGAAAAGAGGTGAGAAATAGAGAAGAGGTGAATACAGAAATCTTCCTATTTGTGAGTACTGGGTCAATAAGAAAACAACGAAGATCAATGCAAACTATATTATGCGAGGGCACTAAACCTCCATCAGCCCTACATACAGAAGTGTCACAACAGCGCCGCAACAGCTTCAATGGCAAGATCAGCCAAGATGTCCATATTAAGGTACGTATCTGAAATGGAGTAGTTGAAGAGACTGAGCTTTGACCTACACTGTCTTAGAGAAAAAAATCACAGCTAGATCAATTTTACAAAGACTATGCCAAACATAAATGTTTGTGGAGTAAGTCAGGGCTTCATTTTTAGGCAAGAACTCTTACCACATCATGCAGAAAAAGGGGGAAAAAAAAAAAAGGAAAAAAATTCATTGTAAGAAATAAAGAAATATTAACTGGATCTTAGGGTTATGGGAGCTGGAGACATGCTCAAATTGAATGGATGGACAAGGAATTACGATCATAGAGTTGTTCAGCAGCCAGTTTGGAAAACTCTTTGAGTCTGGTCTCTCATATACAGAAGTTATATAAATGTTAGAAGAAAGTAAAGTGAAAATGAAAAGATTAATTTATATGCAAAAAATTCTGGAAACCAATCTTCATGAATTCATTTGTTTCCTGGTAGATCCCCTCTTTCCTCTGTTTTTCACAAAGGAACCGAAGAACCTAAAGCTTATCAAATAGTTTAAAGTCTCATCAGAGATATCAAGAGATGTTCTGTTGGGAGTAACACACATTTTGATCAGATTTCAAGACAATGACCACAGCTGCCTCTGTTCAACCTGCAATGAAAAAAACCACATACAACACTCTTTCTTTTCTGGTTTTCCTTCCGAAGTATTCTTACTTTCTTAAAATTTGTCACAACCAAAGCAAAAGTCAAGAAAGAAAAATTACAGAGTTATAGGAAGGTTTGATTTTTTTATGACTCACTATCAGATTAATGATAAATATTAATAGCCCTGAATACGGCTATGCCCAGTCCTGTCATTTGGCTCATGTTATCTGAGTCTTGAAGCAGAGTTCTGGTTCAGAGTAACACCCCAATTTTAAGGAGAGTGCTTAGTTTGCATAAAATGTTTAAAATTCCTAACAAATTACCTTTGGTGTCTAAGCTGCTACACCAATAAGCTAGATTCATAACTATAAAGTAGAAAAAATTAAATAACATAACCCAGAATTCCCACACATTTAGCCAAGTTTGTCCCTTACTATGTAGGAAACAATGCATGTAAGTGGATAGCTTTGCTTTCCACACCTTTTAAGAAAAAAACCCCTTGAATTTAAAACTGAAGTGTTCTACTTTTATCGTCTATATTTTACCTGACTTTTCTGCATCTTATTCAACTTTTATCAGGTCCTATGAATGGGGTTTTGTTGTTTTGTTTTTTTTGATTTTGAAGTAGCCATTTAGCATCCACAAATTTCTCATTGGATTTTGAGAACCAAAATCCATAAATGGATTTTAAAAATAGTTAAATTTTTTCCTTTGTACTCTTTTTGGATGTACCAATGCTGGATAACAGTTTTGATAAATTATAATAATTCAGGCCTGCTAAAAGGACTGCCTGTACCTTCAGGAAGACAGGTCACCATTCTCTGAGGAGGAACCGAGAATATTCCAGGACTCATTGGGTGTCTTAGATTTAACACTTGGCCTCTCAGAGCAGTGAAAACTTGAAAGATGAAAATCTTTTCAAAACTGGTTTTTGGCTTTAAGGAACATTTCTGAAGGGCTTGGCTAGCTCCAGGCACTTAACCCTGGTTGTGCACTTGCAGTGCACCAAAGGTTGTGGCTGCCAGCTGGGAAGTCACTGAGAGCGCTGATGAAGAGACACGATACCCTGCCACAGCACGGCGAATCCCAGGCTGAAATTGTATCCTTAATGCAACCTGTATGTTTTGAGCAAACACGGAGAACTAAGGTGCTGTCTGAGGATCCAAGAAAATTTTGGAGGCCAGCTTAGGAAGAGAAGAGCAACAAAGTTTGGAGCAAAGTGGATTTTATTATCATCATGCAAGTATTTCCAACCTGTGGTAGTAGGAGATTCAGCAATTAGTGGTCATCCTTGGAAAAGGAGAAGTAAGAAAATCAAGTAAGAAAAGCAGTTTCTGCCTTGAGGAATCTTTCACATCTCATTCACATCACAGGGATTGTTGGAAGTTACAGCTATCCCTTACAGCACTTGTCTGATCATTGGCCTATGTGTAAAACATATTCACTATTTTGTGCCATTCTTCTCTTATACTGCCAGAGAAAGCTCTTCTTCAAACTGAAGGTGGATATAGAAGAGCCTGTAAGGACAGGAAGGATGAGAAAAGCTCTTCTGGCACTTACTGCAGTTAATCATAAAAAGGAAGAAACAAAAAATATATTTGCTCATCACATTATACAGAAATAATTAGGGGATATCAGGCCTTACTAACAGACTTTTATTATTAGGGAAACCATTAAAGAAGAGAAAAAACTCCAATCAGAACTTACAGAACATAGCGCTAGATGTTGAATAAATACAGCGCACAGACAGACTTTGTAATAGTCTGGAAACCATGTTCAAGAAGGTTAAGGAGCCACTGAATGAAAGTATGATTAAGTTTTGCAGCATAAAGTTTCTCATGCATCTGTTGTGACTCAATGATATCAAAACAAAAGGTTAAAGAATATCTTAGGTATCTATTCATATAAATGGTATGAAGACAGACTTTTGGCCTCTCTTTAAAAGCAATGAAAACCAGCCCAAAAATAACAGGATAAGGTGTTAAGAGAAGGTTTAGTAGCACAATTTCATACAGTAGCAAAGCCAGACCATGCAAGCCACTTTGCTGTATGCAGACATGACCTGATTTACATTCAGGGATATTTTAGCGCCTGAAAAGATTAATATCAGTGTATGTAAATGTGTCTGTGCATCACGATCAGCTACCAAAGTGGGGTTAGTGCAGGCTGATATACCATACTGGCACTTCAAAGATGCATGCTGGCAAGCTCTGGTAAAGTTTTTCCAGATACCCCATTTTTTCCCCCCCAAATAAATACTTCTGAATGTTATAAATAAATTTATAAAACCCATCTTTTTTCTTCTTCATTTTTTTTCCCAAGCAGCACAGGGGGACTGACTTCTGATCCACCAGTTTATAACCTGTTCCATGTGCATACCCCAACAAAAGTTACACGAGGTTACTTTAAGAATGCGAAGTTGCAGGTTTGTGTTTTTTTAACATGATCCATAAAAAGGAGTTGTCAATATAATTAAATGAAAGTTATGATTTCATTTAAGCAGAATTTGAAATGTGGTAATGAATGGAAGGAAAGAGGATAGCCAAACATCTTTAATTGTCTATAGTCATCCAGCAGCCATGGCATCAAACAGAAGTCACCTAATTAGAATTGCTCTGAAGCAACAAAAAAGCATATTGGTTACTGAGGTGTTTTTACAATACGAATTTTTGCAGATATTTTGTTCTTGACTATAGCACCTCTTTCTGCTCCTAAGTGCACATCCTTGAAGCTTTATGGCTTCCTCTTCAACCCTCCCATCACGGTTCCTCCTCTCCCAGGACAAGGGGCAACAGGGACAAACTGGAACACAGGAAATTCCATCTGAACAAGAGGAAAATCTTTACTTGGAGGGTGGCAGAGCACTGGAACAGGCTGCCCAGAGAGGTGGTGGAGTCTCCTTCTCTGGAGATATTCAAAACCTGCCTGGATGCCATCCTGTGAACCTGCTTTAGCAGGGGGCTTGGAGTAGATCTCTAGAGGTCCCTTCCAACCCTTAACATTCTGTGCTTCTGCGATTCTCTCCTTTTTCTCTGTGTTTGCTCACGTACACATGGAAACCTCCAGCTTTGTCTCCCTCCTACGCTCCTCGCCTCTAGTTCCTTCTTTCAAGTTCTAATCAACAAAACGCATAGTTCACTTTTCTTGTATTACAGAGAACATCATCTAAACTGGGCAAAGGTCCTCTGAAAACAGCCTCTAGTTGACATGCAAGTCGAACCGGCTGCCATCTTTAAGAACAGCCTGTGATCTGAGGTTTAGCAGAAGAGTTTCTGTCTCCCAACACAGCCTGCATATTGGGAAGAAAGTATTACCTAAACTATGACTTAAATTCCACTGAGAATAATGAAACATCAGCCATTTTGCAAGAGAGTCTTTAGATGCGGAAATTTCCTCGACAGAGTATGTTGAGTTAGCCATGGCTAGGAAAAACCTCATGGCTGGTGAGGAAAAATGAGTCACAGACAAAAGAGACAGTTTTTTTGAATGCCTTCAGCTGTAGTATTCAACAATATGTTTCACTAAGTTTCAACAATAAAGGAAGTTGCAGAAAATGGGCTGCTTCTACTGCAAAATCACGCAGGACTAAAAATGTTTGACAGGATTATCAAAAGAATTCACTTGAAATTAATTTTAAACTAAGAAACCATTAGCTAATTTACATTTTAAATTCTCAAACAATTAATTCTATGTTCATGCAGTTAATGTGGGGGAGAATATGATATATTTAAATCTTAGCTATAATGTACAAAAACTTCAACACATTTTAAATTAAGAACTATATGTACCATTCCTATAATAATCAGGCTGTCCTTATTTTTTCAGCTTACTTTCTTTCCACTCAGTTAACTCTCTGATTTCCATATCTCTGTATTTCAACACCACTCATCCCCTTGCCTTCCCTGTCCCCATCAGCTTCAGGATCAATTGGCTTTCTTCTGCGACTTTGCCACAACAAGTTTCCCAGAAACCAGACAGGCCACCGAGGTGCCTCCTGATGCCATCAGGGCTGGCTAACGCAGCAGGCACAAATCCCAAGCTCAAGATTCAGGGAAGAAGCATCTTTCAAATCTCCCAAGGATTCGGAGTGATGCTCCGGCTGCTGGTGCATGCACCTTCGCTACTACTGCCACCAACACTAAACTAAACGATCACAGGTATGCCAGTTCATGCTCATCGTATTGTGGAGTTACAGTCTAAAAACTTGTATTGCCATTATTATAGTGAGTTTTACTTGGACATTTACATCTACACACAAAGGATAAAAAATACGAAATGGGCACGGCTGAATGTTGAATTTATTCTTCGTGGGGTAAAACATTCAAAGTCCTGATGCATCCGGCTAGAGAACGCTCAGTGTACAGGAGTCTACCAGCACCACTGTCCGCTCTCAACTTGGGCTTGTAGCTCTGGACCATTGAGAAAAAAAATGCAGACAGTACTCACGATACTTCCTTCAAATGAACAGTATGATTTAAATTTACAGAAAAAACCCCATACCAACAACTAGAGAAAATTGGATAT
>VZSF01001803.1:47500-63513 GCA_013398295.1 Chionis minor
TCTAATGTTACCAGTTCAGTTTACCTTTAGTTTTTAAAGCAATGCCTATGTAGTTTTCTTGGCCTAATCTACATTTTTTTCATTGAATCAAGAATGTAAATTAAGACAAAATGATTCTTTTTCAATTTCATGCTGAAGTAGCTCAAGTTAGTGAATGTAATTTCTCCTAACAAGAAAAATTTATCACTGTACAGCTCACTCAGTTGCTTCTTGTACTGAGTTGCCGTATGCATTTATGGAAGTGAAAGGATAAAAGGATTGATAAATGTGGCAAAGGAATGGTCCCTTTAACTAATTCAAGGCAAGCCAAGAGCAATTAAATGATTCTTACCAAACAAGGAAATGTAAAGATCATTGCATTATCTATGTAATAATCCTCACGTCTGATGGAATGTGGTTTATTTTTCACTATGACTGATTTATTTACTCTGTTCTGAAATAGTTTTTCCTTTGGAAAAAGAAACAAAGTTGCCTTATTTTTACACAGTCTTAGATGAAACTGAACCTTTTGTTCACTCTCAAATCTAACTATAATGAAATAAAAGCAACTATATATAAATAAGGCATTTAAAAGTTATTATTTTCGTTGCAGGTTCTGCAGAAGCTTCCACATACATGTTGGAGATGCAAGTCCAGTTCCATAGGCCTTTTATGCCCCATGCTAAAAATGAGAACAGGCTGCCTTACTGTGGTGAAAGAAAGGTTTCACTTTTCTGTCTTGCACAGGAATCACTAAATTCTAAAATTCTAAATTCTAATTTCAGTTCTGGCATGATTTCATCGGGCCCTGTAATTTCTGGTGTAAGTTATTCACATAACACAACCAAATTTCCTTTATATTTTCAACTAAGACTCCAAATAATTCCATCGTTATTTATATTGTCAAAATGCCTGAGTCACAGACTAGAAATCTATTGTGCTGGTGCAAATACTGAACAAACTGGCAATCTCTGCCCCTCGGAGGCTACCAGGCAAGGACGAGACAAGTGAAATACATGAATACATGCAGAACAGACAGAGGGGAAATTACAATGAGACAATGAAGTAACACTGTCAGCATGACAGTCAGTGATCTTTGCATACCATCCCAACCATTGTCTATATCGAAGCACGTCTCTGAAGGAGAAGAATGAAGTCATTACTGATGTACTCAGTCAACCCACTAGAACCAGTAATAAAAGGTTACTGTGAAAAATTAGGAAGATGGGAAACTTTTACTGAGCTATTTGAAGAAAAGAGCTCAAAAAAAGTTGATGAATAATTAAGTGCATAAAACAAGGTATGATTAACTACAGGGTTTTTTAAGCGGATGTAACGAACAGGAAATACATTGCTAAAGTACAAACAAAATTAAGTAAGATGAATTCACTACTAGCCTCTGTTAAATTTCTCTATAAGAAATGAGAAACTTGATCTGCTAAATCCTTCTCTTAGATTTAAAGCCAACCACATATTCTGTATTAGTTATCTGTCATTTTAAATTTTATAATGTCTCTAATTACAACAGCTTCGCATTCTTACCTGTGTCATTCAAACAAGTTAGACAAGTATTTTTGCTATGTAGTTTACCAGGTATTACATCAGTTTGGTTCAGTATGTGAATGCTATTATGCATCCATTCACTGGATTAATCTAATCTAATCAAAACTGGTTAATTTAACCGGAAGATGTTTAATTAGAGGCAGGAGGAAATTTACGTTCTTCTATTTTGTTTTGGTAAGAAAACTTATCATGTGGGTGACTCCTCAGAAGGAACTCAGAAAGCTCATAAATATGAATGTATAGCCAGAGAATATGGGAGTTGAAGGTCCATTACTCTTCCCCTTGAATAAGGAGGAGGGCTCAGACATGCTCTCCCCTCTTGCTTGCCCAGTACAGCAAGAGCTCTCCCACTTCACTTGCCTTAACACTGAGTTTGCTCTCCTGTTTCAATATCCTTTAATTGATGAAAAGATACGCTTCTGGAGGTTACTGGTATTTCTTACCATTATAAAACCACTATTTTTGTTGTCCCTTAAACAGAGGCTACTTCTGTTAGGGAGACATGAATGTCTCAATACCGCACATCTGTTCACTAGTGATGTGCTAATACACCAGTCTGCAGAACCTCACTTCAATGGACAATCTTCAGTCTCTTGCATTTTTGCATTTATACAGATGGTTAGTAGTACAACTGCCCTTAAGCCTCCTAGCAGTTGTCAAAATTAAAAAAGGATGGAGTTATTAACTAATTACAGTAATGTGTAGATGCCTAAATTCGGGCCCCATTGGATTTGACACTGCACATGTATGGCATAAAAAGATCAGGCAAACACAGAGTAGGAAAGAGCAAAGTGTTCCCGGTTACTACCCAGGCACATTTCAGTCCACGCATGGACTAGCCACAGGGAAGCTGAAGTAGACACCGCATGGTCATGAGCTTCAGGGACAGCAACAGATACAGTGGATTTACAGGTTTTTATGGGGAAGTCCTCTCACGCCTAACAGGCAGCATGGAAGAAAGCATGAAGGTGGTTGAACTAAAACTGGAGTAATCGGCAATGAAGGCTGGGATCACTGGAAGAGTGGAAATAAAGTTGTGGTTTTGGCAAGACCATCCAGGAGACAAGATTGTAGGAGAAAGGGAGAAGGGAAGATTTGGAAGTACTGGGAACCCATAAGAAGTCCAGAATCCTCCTTTCATCCCCAGTTCTTTGGGTCTGTTTATGTGCAAAGAGTGAGTGCACGAGAATGAAAAGATTAAGTCCCGTAAGAAGTGACAGAAACAGAAAAAACAGAAGCAGAGATGAGAGATGAAGGGTTCCTGGAGTTTTTACGGTCACTTGGAAGCCAGGAAAACACTGTAGACAACCGGAATAGAAAAGGGATGACTACATATTGCATAGCTGTGCAGTTTGAGACTAGTGATTAGAAGGAGATGGAAGGAATAATGCTGGCACGAGAGAAAAAGAGAAGTCACATTTAGGTCAGTAATGCTAACTTTCAGAGATCTTCACCAGTTTCAAGAAAGATTCCAGTCCTACTACCAGATTTTTTAGTGAAATACTCAGGAGGGATAAGGATTTTCCTTACAGACCAGTTAAAAAAAAAAGTGAAAAGAACTTCAAGATAGTTGACTTTGAAGAGATTTATTTCCCTTGTTATTCCTGTATAGATCTGAAATAAACTCTTTACTTTTTAGAAATGGTATGAACTATCAACATGGCAGAAGCTTTCAGGGTGTGACTACTTTACTGCTATTTTTTCCACACAAATGTTTGAAATCACGATGTTTTGCTCAACAGTGAAGACTTGAAATGGTGTCTTCCTCATTCAGAATCTAAAAATGACAGCATCCTAAGAATTTATGTTTAAATTATTTACTAGTTTACTGTTTGGGACCACAGCAGTTGGTGTTCACTACTTTCTAAACGCAGTCTAACACCAGTCAAATGGAGAGATACACTGCACCGGATGCCCCACAGCGGAAAACTGCAGAATATTCAAAAATGAAAACCCCACCGCTTTCATCAGACCTTCTAAACCACGTCTCACTTCTCATTTAACAAAGATAAAAGATGACCTAGAGGTGACCTAATTATTGGGCAGAAGAGATCTTGGGGAGATCAGGATTCAAGACCCCCTTAGCTGTTCGTGTTCAGATGTAAACCAGGTGATTATCTGCATAAAATATGGATTACAGCCTAAAAGTATAAAGTCGTGTAAAGGTAGGTGGGAACCAGTATTTCTTTGAGAGCAGTTCTGTTTATGTTATAGCTTCTCAGTTTGCATTTCATAAAAGGACCTTTCACCTTTTCACCCTCTGCTAGGTGAACTCTCTCGCCAGCCTAGGCAGCTTATCGCTGCTGTCAGGAAAGGTGTTAGCAAACAGTGTGCATACCCTACGCACATCCAGTTACAAACAAACGAGCAAATCTTACACTGTTCATTGCCAAGTGGGAACCATATCTACCACTGCAGTCTAAATATGATCAGGCTAGTATTCACGTTTCCAAAACATAAAAACAAGACCCTTCTTTCCAAAGCAGACAATGTCTTCTGTGCTGATTTTAAGATGTGTATGAAACTGTATGAACAGCAACTGTATTTTGTTCCATAATTTGTGTTTTGAACTGAGTTTTTCCGCAGCACAATAAATTTAAAGAAAATTACAAAGCTAAAACACAGAGAAGCCCCACAGAACAGAGACTTTTAAAATACTTGGTCCAGATGCTTGTGTCTCAAACTTATCAGTGGTTATAGTGATGCACCACTACTGAAATACACACCATTTTAGGCCCAAAATGTTTTAAGTGGAGCTTAAAAAACACTAGGCAAGCAGTACCAGAAGCTGCTGTAAAACTGGCAATTCAGCCTGCAGGGCGAAATCGGTGCAAAGAACGAGGAGTAGTATGGATCTGCTAAGCTAAGTTTTGAAAGAGTTTGGGGATACGGAGATAGCTTCTGCAAATAATGTCCAGCTGGAAGAACACTTAATTCTCCTTGAAAGTGAATCAACTAGGCTAGAAACAAGGGAAGAAACCAATGCCAAAGTTATGGAAGATGTCCGAAGGAAAACCGATGAGTATAGGGTTTAAGGTTTAAATTTAATGTTTCACAAGGTATAGCTTGCTAAAGGAAAGAGAAATGTAAAACCACATAATAAAACTGCCCTCCAAAGGCAGGAGAGTTAGGATGAGAGGGTCTGGCCACCACTATGGGTAAATGACTATGGAATACAGGGAAAAAAAACTATTGGGACAAATGGTCAAAGAAATATAGAGTTATCTAAGAAAATTCTCCTTTGGAAGAAGCTAAAAAACACATACAAAGATATGCAAAACAAACAGGACTGGAAAGAGCAGAACTATCTAAACAGTCACTGATCATTATCAGGGAAGGTGAGCATCACCAGTGCTAAAATGAAGGACGAAATACGAAGAAAAATGTAAGCGGATGTATGAGAGATGATGGACCTAAATGGTTATAAAACAAATTATGAGAAAAACACTGAGGGGAGAAGGGAAATTGTAAATAAGACTGAAAATACATGGTTACAGTGCCAACATAACTCTGTGTGTTGAACATCAGGAACAGCCCATCTCACCACCCCAAAACCTCAGCAAAAGCACAACCTGTCTAATGGTTGCAATTCAGTTTTGAAAGCAGGGGAAATCTAAGGCACAGCTTTCACATTGCTTTCTGTACACATGTATACCCAACACCTCTGATAACCTGTACCCCATTAAAAGCACCAGCACCCAAATGCCCTGATAACCATCCCAAGGAGGGGGAAGCAGAAGCATGAGGGCTGTTGGAAGAAAGCAGGCCCCATGGGCATGTAACTCAAACTGCTGCTGGGCTAGAAATGTTTTTGCTTTTCTCTGTTTCATGAATAAAATACAGGTTACATGAATGAATATACATTACTGCTTCCCACACTGACTGATAATGAAGTGGGTTTGTTTTCAGAAAACAAAAGTTATAAACTTAACATGGTAGGGCTGCTAGCTATGCTTGCACTTTGCTGTTATTTTGATATTTGTATTCCATTTAATATAAAATTCAGAGGGCAATGAATTATAACATTCACTAAGAATTTCTGATTGTCTGATGAATCACAGTTAACACTGGTTCAGTAATTTATGTTTTAACGCTATCTGGTGTCCAAGAACTACTCGTCTAGTCCACTTATACATAAGCCATTAGCCAAGATTTACCAGATAGTTTAAGAAAACAAATACCAGCCTACAGAGCATTTGCTGAATTGGTTTCTCAGATAATTTATTAGACATTTGTGTTTTGTGACTGGCCATTTAAATCATATAATATTGCCTTCACTCCCTGGTTGAAAGATTGAGGGACTAAAACTTCTTAGCTTAAGGAAGAAGCAACAAAGGAGAAACAGCAAGTACTGCTGCGTGGGCCTAAGGAATTATGTTGAAATAGAGAGTTACTCTGAAATAAAAACACAGCATCACAACAATAATTGATTTCATTAATTAGAAATGGGAAAAGAATCAAAAAACATTCAATATTCAAACAACCATTTTTGTTGCGAACTCCAGTAAGACTTTCAGCTACAGAAGCCAGCATTAATGCATATACAATCTTATTTAATCAAGTTTTGTATACTTTTTAGTATTGATTCCAAAAAGAGTACCTACCTCACATAATTTACAGGATGAATGCCCGGTGAGCAAGGTATGCAATGTGCTCCCTGATTCTCTGAACCCAGTTTCTAAAACCCGCCAGTCATCATTTAACCAACTAAAATGGGCAGCTGTGTCAGGGAAGTGATTTTTCACACAGAACCTAATGGCATCTGAACAAATATGAATAATATCTGAAATACCATTTTAGCAGTTAGTAGGGCTTGAAAATTTCTCTGAAATTTATTTGCTCCTGGCTGCCTCATGATATTATATCCTGTAGACCCTGAGCAGAACTAGCATGCTGTTGCCTTGCCTTGAAGTGTCTTGTAAGGAAGATGGTAACCCTTTCTTTGGTCGCTGGCAGAGGGCTATTCCCTGAAAAGAGGATTTTCCTTGTAAACTTGTGCAACTGGGCTTGTTAATGCATAGTTGCGAAAGGGATGAGATAGGGACAAAGCCACACGAGCTCTCAATATGTTCCCTTCCCTTCAGTAGTACATGCAAGAAGGACAGGTGCTCTAATGAAGCAATTTCCTCCCTTGAGCTGCAAGCCATGCACCTTGCTACCTTGACTAGCCTTATGTAATAATATTTGAAAAAGCACCTGAAAATCCTGTATCCCCAGTAACAAGAAAACCTTGAAAAAGATACAGAAGTGACCAGAATTCTCCTTGAAGAACAATGTGTTTCAGAAATAAAAAACAGTTTGAATTCTTCAAAGTTAGGAGAAAAAAACAGGAACGTGGGTGAGGGCTAACACTATGCATGTAATGAAGTATTAACTATAGTTGTGTGGTTTGGGGTTTTTTTGAAGGTACACAACCTTTTTTTGAGATATTAATCTGAACTTTCCACTAGCAATCAGCCATCCTGTTTTTATGCATATTAAACGAAGTACATCTTAATGCGGTATACACATTTCAAATGATGAGATGCCTGAACATAGAGCTAATAAAAAACATTAAGTCTGTTAAAAGTAAACCCAAAACCTATTCTCTTTCCTCAGACTCGGGCAGAAATTAATGAAGTCATCAGGGTGCTGGAGCAGTCAGCAAATGCAAATGCTACCTTAAGGACTGCTTATACTGCAAACTTCAAATAGAAAGGGGTGGAAATAGGAGCTACTCAATCACTGGCTAACTGGGACTGTAGGTGTGAGATTTAGAAACACTATTAATAGGCAACTGTTAGAGAACTGGGATTTTTTTTCCTGAAAGTGGAAACAATGAAAAAAAAAAAAAGCCTCCAATGCTGTGCAGTTCCACAATAAGGCATACATAAACCATGAGTAATCACCAGTCTTTTGTTACTTTAGAAAAAAGGTACAGTGTTTATCAGATACATAGTGTGTTTCCTTAAATTTTCAGAGAAGATGACTGTAATTCTTTCAGAATATTAAAAGAATATACTACCACTTTGAAATAAAAAACCATACATCCGATTGTATAACCAACAGGGGCAAGTGGCAGGAACAACCAGCAGGGACAACAGCCTGCAACTTCTAACTCTCTCGACACTGGAGGACTCTTCTTGTTATCTCACCATTAAACTGATACCATTTTAAACCATTTGTGATCGCAAAACAAAGTCAGTGATCAATTTTAAATTAAATTTTTGAATATGGGAAACACACTCGTCTATCTGCTGAACAGATGAACAGAAATGCAACATTTCCTACAGGTCAATGAATTTGGATTTCATTGTATCAATTCAAAAAAAGATAATATATTCCAGAAATTTTGAATGCAAGGATTTCTCTAAGAATCTAAGATGGAAGAAAGGAATACTTCTCTCTTGAAGAGTTTTTTTTTCCATTTGCAAGACCCCCTTCCCTGCTGTCTGGAAGATGGAGGAGGGCATAACCAAAATAGAGACACACCCAGAGGGTATTTTCAGGGTTTTTTTCTATTATTACTGAAACCCCTTCAAAGACACAACATTCCTGGCTCTTTAGGAAACAAACTGTCTTGTTACTGTATGGCTACAATACCTTGCACAATGAGGATGAAGAACTTAAATAAGTTTTTAAGGCCCAGTAATACAAACAGTTAGAACAGCACATCATATCCAAGCAATTTTTATAAAGTATTGCTGGTACCTACAGCTGAGGAGGACTGCAACATCCTGCTCATTTGCATATGACCCTTCAAAATCCTCATATGACAGAACAAATCTTCCTGATTTATTTTTTTTAAATGCATGTGGTCCTGAACATGTAAATCTGTCTGTATATATTTAACAAAGATAATGATCTCTCATATACCTTCCTAAGGAAGAAGTTTTAATCAGGTAGTATAGATCCTACTACATATAAAATTGCAAGTATGTTAATTTTCAGTAGCTAATTGAAAGCAACAAATCTATGTAGCTTTTAAACATATTCACTTTAACACAAAAAAAATGTTCTCTTTGAGGCGGTATCTAAATTCTTAGATATTCTAACTGGCGTCACAAAGAGTAGGATTATCAATCTTTTCATCAATGCCTGCTAAAATATATTTTAACCTCTTCTATTAACAATCCTGTTGCAGAATTGTGATAGGAAGCATTACAGGGACATATATCTACAGATAGACAGAGGCTGATAAAAAGCAGGCAAAGCCTAGTCTTCTGTCCCAAGCAGAATCAGGTAACTAACAGTTTTCTGTGTTCTGTTGTGTCGCTTTTTTTGACAACTCTGAAGGAAACTAAAAAGGAAAGGGAAGGGGGAAAAAAAGAGAGGAGAGGAGAGGAGAGGAGAGGAGAGGAGAGGAATATTGAGGCAGTTCTCAGGATGGCCGTAAAATGGTATTTTCTGTCCAAAAAGCTGCAAGCATAACCCCCTCATGCTATGATGGTGACCACAATGCTCACTGTATTTCAGTTCAAAATTCACTGTTACCTTGTGCTTTCTTTATTTATGTTTTAAACCCCTAATATCAGCAGAAGAGCTGTCGACTGTAAAGCATACTTCAAAGTCAAATGAAGTACTTATTTGAAAGAACTGTAAGTGAAAAGACAGAAAGTTTTCTTAAATAAAATTGTTTAGTATTAGAGGAAATTATGTTATACTGGTACCATTCTTAAGAGCATCTTACACTAATATTTCTATTCTTTATATTGTCCGAGAAGTGTACTTGATTAAACTAGGTCACAAAATTTGTTTCACATGCACATTTATTCTTGTATTTGACTACACTTAATTAGAAGAATGTTAAAAATTGATCACCCATTTTTTATAAAATAAAAGGTATGTATTAAAAATCAGTACTTTATAACCTAACTTTTGTAATGCTTCTATTTATACCTGTTACAATGCCACTGAAAAAATGTGTGTAATTTTCACAGTAATCAGCATTTTTTATTTACAACATAAAATGTTTTTCAGTAATTTTTGTATATTAATGGAACTTTCTGTTATCCAAAATATATTCGAGTAGGCACAAAAGACTATTTTCTGTGATGGGTACTGGTTAATGATGACAGCCTTAACACTTTGCCAAGTGCAATTTGCAACTTGATTTCTTAAGCAAAAATAATACCCAAAGATGAAGACACTCTGAGTTGTTTTTACATTAAATCAGTTTTATTTCCAAAAGTACAAATGGAACTATGTTTTATTGTTATGACTCTGAAAGAAACATATTTTTAGGTACCCTTATCCTTGCAATGATTGCTACCCCATCATACAGCAATTGTTTTAAAGATGTATCAAGAAAAGTATGGGCAATTTCTGGCTAGCTATTTAAACTGCAGGCTTTATATCCAAGACATTACTGCCGATCGATTTACCTTTTGATAAGAATTCAAAAAACGTGTGGGAACAATATTTTAAAACCTGCACTTTTGAAATCCCATCGAACTAATGAGGCAGATCAAGGGACCGGTGCTATATTCCTAATGCTTTCCGTTTCTCGTTCGTCTTCAATAGGGTTTCAAGAACATATTTTTTAAAAAGAGTTCTGTATTTTTTGTTCACTCATAATCAAATAGGAAATCAATGAAGAGTCATGCCCTGGACTGCTCTAATTTGGATAGCTGGTCTGAAATGAGGCTGTTTTCTGTACGTATGAAGCAAAAATCCCCCCAAAATAAAGGATGCTGTTGATTAAAGAGGAAATGAACGTCTACTCTGTACTCTGCTTGTTTTAAAACACCTAAACATCCTGAGCTACGTTTGACCCTGATTTTTTACTTCAGTGGGTGTTCTGGGTTCGAAGACGATGCAAGAGAAGGCTCTGAATTTCCACTTCTGTCATACCATTGATACTGACTTTTGCACTGGGTTATTAGCAACCATCACCACTTATTATTGCTTGACCCTGCAAAGTGCTGAGGTTCCACTGGAGAGTAACAGTGAAGAAGAATATTTAGGGATCACGATTAATGGCATGACAATAAAATATTTAAACATGAATCACTAATTACATCAAACCAGCCTCTCAGGCACCTTTTAAAAATAGTTCAGCTTCAGTTACTAAAAACATTAGACATTTTGACAAAATTTTAACAATACTTTCTATGCAAAAAATCAATTTTCAACTGTAATTCAAGGGGGATATTGCATATAAAATTCTTTGCCAGTAACAGGCCAAAAGAAAGAGGAACTTGTAAGCCAAACCTTGTCTTACTGGCATACGTATAAGAAAGATGACTCATTTTAAAATCTTAGAATAGTTCAGGTTGGAAGGGACCTTGAAGATCATCTAGTTCCAACCCCCCCTGCCATGGGCAAGGACACCTCCCAGTAGAGCAGATTACTCAAAGCCCCATCCAACCCGGCCTTGAACACTTCAAGGGATGGGGCATCCACAGCTTCCCTGGACCTGTTCCAGTGAGAATGCAAACTTGTTTGAATATTGCTGTATCTTGTAGCATGAGATATAAAGAGCTGATTGATACTTTTCTTCATGTATGTTATCTTATGTGTGCGGTTAGATTAAGACATGTTTGTGTTTCATCTTAAGTTTAGTACTTTTAACAAGGGTTTTCCAACAAAAGAGCTACACAAGATCAAAGCATGCATACAGCTACTTAAAATAGTTATGAGTAAAGAAGCACAAGCTAAGATTCTGGGATTCACTTTGCCCTGTAGCTAGAAGTGACAAGAATGGATCCCACAAGGATCCTGAGCCCAAAGGATCGCTTACCTGTTAGGCAACAGCTGATCAGCAGGGAAGCATTCAGTGAACTGTAGGTTGGGCTAACCTCATGTATGTGTTACGTTTCTCCCTTAATGGACAGGGGATCCAATCTAAAATCCTAACTGAGGTATCAAACAGAACATTTTTATCATACTGCTTATTAATACCACATAGAAAACAATTAATGTAGCTTCCACTCATTTGCGATACTATTACCAAAGTCTCACCAAAACCAATGGATCCAAAATGGTGAAAAGAAGAACAGAAAGATCCTAAAGCTATTAAAGGCAAGGAAGCGGAAACTGTTATTGTCTCAATCTTTTCACTGAGTCAATGTACCATTTCCCATGGCTTTAATGAGGGCTCAATCACAGACAGCCTTTAACCCAAGCCACCTTCACAAATCAAGCCGAATAAATCTGTTACCACAGCACTGAAGACTGGTTGTCTGCTGTGTTCATGAAGTATGTTGGAGGCATCCTGTTTTGCCCAAATATTTCCCTGAATCAAGTATGATTTAACAAGCTGTGAATAAGCTGTTAGCGCAATTATTCTGGAACGTGGATTCCAAGAGGGAAAAGCATGACAATCCCCATGATGATCACTGGTGGTTACAGTAAGAAATATACACTTGGCAGTCTGCCACAGACTGGTAATTGTTTATGTGAACATCTCTGATTTATAGAAAACAAGAGAGCTATCTTAGTCTAGTTCAATATCGGTTGTTACTGAGGCTCATCTGCCAGTAGGGAGAACACACGGTGAAATTCGGGCTTCACTGAAGTCTATGGCAAAAATCTAACTGAAGGTAATCAAGTCAGGATTTTGTGTATGATCTCGTGGTTGTCTGGCATTTCATTTTTTTGGTGTGTGTGTTTTTTCTTTTCCCTGAGATGAGTAACTCGGATTGTTTATAACAACTTGTTAATTAATTCTCTAATACCTCATATCTCTCTCCCCATTCACTTACCTGCTCTGCGTGCATGTTTTGTTAGCTATAAGAATCCAAACTCTGTGTGCGTGCATGCATCTGGAGCTGGATAAATGTATGTGGACTTTGATAAATTTCTGAGATTTCCTTTTAAAAGGAGATGACTGAATTCCATGACCAAGGAAATCACTACCAGTCCTTTAGTTCTGTATTAATCTAGCAAAGTATAGGGTATTGTATATGCCTTAAATAGCATTTATGAAATTTGTCAAGCTATTAGTTCATACAATATTGAGATCTTATATTTTTGGATCTTCTTGAAATATAAAACAGCTGAAACATTTCTGTGAAGATATGCGAAATTAAATATTTAATTTCACATAATATCTTCAGAACATTTCAATATTTAATAACTATTCAGTTGGTACGTTCCCCTTATATCAGTAATGATGGTATAACAACCAGATCAAAGATCTCCATATGTAAACTGAGATGACATAATCAACACACAACATATATTTCACGTAATAATTTAGTCTATTTTGAAGTACATATTAAAATTAGTTAGATTTATAAAAGTCCTCCTCCACCTCCCAAGGCTTTCTAGAGTTACACCAATAGCATTTAGTGTAACACAGCATACTAAAAATTATACGTATGGCAGCCTCAATCCCTTCTTCCTGTGAACTTGGTTGGAGCCCAAGTGAAACAACAGTAAACTGAGATTAAATCACATTCTGTGTATCTCACCATCATAAAGTCTTATGATTTCTTTAGCTACATTATACAGCCATAATGAGCCAGAAATAAAATAGTCTTAATATTAAACTACTTGCTTCTGTGTATACATGAGACTTACAATACAATGGGATAGTAGCTTTCTTAGTATTAATACATTGCATTTGTCTTACTTCAGCAGCTGAGTAGAACCTTCTTATAATCATCTGGTTCAAGATCTTTAATTAATAAGTGCCATTGTGTACATTTTTTTTCTCTGTATTCAAGGCTGTTAGCAATACCATGTGATTTATCTGGCCAATGACAACTATTTAACATAAATTAAGCAAAAAATACTGAAATTCCCAAAGAATTACTCTCACTTAGGCTAAAAAATTTAAAACTGACACACACAGACATTTAACACTCATACCAGTGGCAGAAACCATAAAATGTGAAGAAATTAATCTGTTTGTGTCTATCTCACAGAGAGATAAATTTAAAATAGCTATTTTAAGAAGATAAATTATTCATTTTTTCAAGTTTGTAAACAAAGAACTACAGAATATTTCTTTAAATATATAATATAGCACTTAAGAAGTAAAATATTTTTAGTTAAATAAAAACATGTAACAAGCTTTGTACTTCAGAATGGTAGTCAAATGCTACAAGACTACCTTACCACATAAAACTGTTTTCATTGTACCATTATATTTAGGGTACTAATGGAACGTGCTCAAAGTCTGCCTTTGTCACAGGACATTTGCAACAGATTCTTAATAGGAGTGCTTTTTACGTAGGATTTTTATTCTGCTTATTTAGATTTACTTTGAAAAGATTGCAATGGGGTCTGCGTCACAGGCATTTGCTATTACTACCTTCTTATAAAGTGCCAATACTTACAGAATGCATAGTAAACACGTAGCTTAACGTTTCTAGTCACTGCTTGGGAACTGCTACAAACCACAGACTGAATCAAGCCAACCCTGTACTTATGTACAAGTCACAAAAATAATGAAAGACTCCACACACAGACTTCTGAAAATGAGAAATATTTGGAGGGAAAACTATGAAGTAGAGCTTAACTTGTCTTCTTTATTTCTCTGGAAGACTGTGATTGAGAAACACGACAGGATTTTAATTATGGGATTTTAACAAGTCTGCTTTTCAAAGACATTCAAAGACTTTCATTCAGAAATTTATACTGAATTTTGTATCAGATTCAGTAGAAATACCATTCACCTCAACTACTATGGTCTGGGATAAATGCACATGCGTTTTTTTATACAAACATACATTTGATGAAGTTTCTTGGTATGACTTTTTCCTCTGAAGAGCCTATTTAATTGAGGTTGACCGTGATACACTCATGGAATATGAACACATCTAGCACTGATACTTTCAAGATGTAAGCCATAGGTGTGTTAATCAAATTCAGATAAGCATAGTAAGCACAAGTCAGGAATCACACCTGGACTTAGACAGAGAAAATCCATGTCTGTATATCTCAGGATGACATACTGAGAAAAGTTTCGCTGTCAACCTACAAGCTAAATTGACTTCTGAAATCTAAGCCCAGTTCCATCCTAAACTGCTTTTGTGAATCGAGTCTTAAAGGAAAGGGTTATGTAACTTAATTGAATAAATTATCATGCATGATGTAATAACTTCCCTACAAATAAAAGCAAAACAAACTTGCTTCCAGTCCTGCCTATCAACGAGCCATGAGACATCACAGTAAAAAGTATAATTAGTCATGGGAGTTTCTGTAGCACTTTTCAAATATCATTACCCCCAAAAAAATTCTCCTTTAAGGTAGGAATTATGGCCAGCTACATAAAGATCAACCTGAAACTGATGGCCAAGTACGGACAATGTTTTTCCGCCAAAGAAAAAAAAAAATCAGAGCTACTCTTAAGACAAGGTTCAGTTAGTGAAATTTTGACAAAGTGTAAGCAGACTTTTGATAAGTGCACAGGTTATAGTTTCCTGGGATCCTGTTCTGTAGTCATGCTTAAGTGATGAGAATGGCTTTGCCTGTTTTGCCTGGATATAACAGATCAGCAATGAATCATCATTGTCTTGCTTTAACTGAAAACGAATGCCATCAAGCCCTTTCATCTTTCTGCAAATGCATCTAGGACACCATTTTCAAACTTAGGTGGCTAAACCTAAAACACCCAAATAAGAGACTGATAAAAAGTGCTGAGCAGATATAAAGCCCTCTAAAATCAATGATCTGTATTCATCCCTGAATACAATTGATTCACATCACCCAAGCAGCAAAAATGAAGCATAAATCTCTCCTACTGAAATAGCCACAGATTGCCCCAACAAAATGAAGCCCATGGTAACACAAAAATGGATGACAGGGAAAAAAGGTTGAGCAGATACCAATTTATCTGATCAACAATCAAGACGGTGTGGGACCATGCAGATGAACACAGCACTATAAAAACATTATGCTGCTGACTTGTAAATGACTTTTTCTGTTTGACTCTCTCCTACAGCATTGTTTCTTTGAATCACAACACAATGCTAAATATTTGTTTTGCAATGCCTAAGGGAATATACTTATTGGCTGTAGCAACTAGACTGTACTGATTTTTTTTTTTTGAGGATATTACACAACTATTAGAAAATCCTCCAATTCTGTAAATCAGCACAAACGTTCACCTTACTTTGAAAGGAAATCTGTAACACAAAACGTTCCAGTATTCATACTGAATGAGAATGGCACTAAGGAAGACTCTAAAGTATGCCAATCTTATTTGTTTTTCTCTTAGACATAATGTTTTTAAAAAGTATGAAGTCATCCTTCTAAGGATTTTAAGATAACTTTAATCTAAAAATAAATTTGGTGCTGTTCTCAGGCAGGGGTATTTTTTTCTAGAATTGGGCAACATGCTTCATTTCAACTTTGTCAGTAGCTGCTTGAGTCACTGACATTTGTGAATGAAAAACATCAGCCAAACAATAAACAGTGCTGCCAAATAGAACAGTCCACTTATGAAAATTTGGGAATTTTTATCCATGAAAAAATTACTAGTTTAGAGCACGGTAAAATTAGAACACTCATTACTTAAACTGAAAAAAAAAAAAAAAAAA
>VZSF01001803.1:63864-78864 GCA_013398295.1 Chionis minor
AAAAAAAAAAAAAAACACCAAACCCAAAACATAAGAGTGTACTAGTTCTATCTTTTTTTTTTAAAAAAAAAAAAAGTTATATTATTAGATTTTGTTCCAGGTTTGTGGTCTTCAATGTATTGTAGCTACACCAGACTGGACATACATGCCCACTCTTTCTCTTCTCACATAAGGCACTTAAGGGAAATTAATTCATCACTGTTTTGTAACCCTTTAAAAAATTACTATTAAAAAAAAAAACCCAAACCCACCACTCAAGAATATCGAGTGTCATAACTTTAAAATCTTGATTCAAAACATATGTTCGACTTTTACAGTATATAAATTAATACTCAGAATAAATAGGTTTGTAAACTGCAATAGTCTTGTCCTTTCTGTAAAATGGAGGAACACATCAGGAAAGCTCCAAACTAATGAATGGACATTAAAATTACTGAAAACTGTTATAGCACAGTTCTGACAACCCAAAACCTACCTGGATCTCACTAATGCCCTGACAAGCTTTTAAGAAAGCTGCACAGTCTTCCGTCTTACATTAATGGTGTTGTCCTCAGAAGTACTGACCATGTCATCTTCCAGGGAACCTTGGGTTTTAAGAGCTTGCAATATTTTGGAAGAGAAATTTTACTTATTCCACTTCTTCAGGCTTTTATTAGTCTACCTTAGAGAAGATTATTTCCACTTCCTGTTCTAATCCAATATTGTCAAGAAGCTCTCCACACAAAATTTGAGAAAGTAAGTCTCAACCACTTCTTATTTACTTTAGTTACATGCCAAAGCACTACCACTACTTACACTGTTGCCTTCCTACATACACTCTACCTCTGTAACCCTTTATTCATGCATGGCAGACATGCAGGTACTAAGTGAATCAAGGCTATGAACCTAAGTTTCTAGTCCAATCTTCATTATTTATAAAAAATAATGCAATACATTTCCAGGATATAGTAAAATAAAAAAACTTTGGCCTTAACTATTTAATGCCATTGACATTAGAAGCTGTGTGCAGACTCTTAGGCTAACAAACCAAAGATAGTCTGAAGGCTGGAGTACAAAACAAGTCCAAGGCATTTCTATCAATCTAGTATCATAGCAGATGATGCCAGAGAGAAGTTTTCAGAATGACTGAAGCTAGAATACTGTATTTATGTATTAACTACATTTGGAGTTGTTGCCCATGAGTTGCTCAGTACCATACTGTCACATTTAGTCACTCACAGATTGAGGAAATGTTATCATTTCCAAGACACACTCTGTCTTCTGCAAGCTCTCTTTCCTCGTGTTTCTGCTTGTCCCGTTTTGCCTCTGTGTACTCCTTTGTCCTTCCTTCTGCATTGCCTTTCCTTTAGCACCTCCCAAAGTCAGTCCTTATGGATTCTTTTTTTCTATCTTGTTCCACACATGTTCTAAAATTCTGTTTAAAAATAGGCAAAGCTGAAAAAATGCAACTGTGATTTCCTTTTGGTCTCTCCTTTTCCTGTTGCAGCTATGAGAATGGTGATCATATATTTAATGTTGGCAAAGATATTACACTTCAATTTCAGAATTGGCCTATTCTCCAAATTGTTCATCCTCAGAAAACACAAAGCTAAACTCCAATTTTCATTCCCATCCCACCCCCTAGCTATAACAGCTAGCCCTCTAGTTTTACCCCTAACGATCACCATACATATAAAAGCATCAAAATAACAATTTTCAGCAGTCTGTTAGAGATAGACTGTTTAACTAGGAATAGAAGTTCATAATATCTCTATTTCACTGCTATGATCTTGACATGTAACATTTCATGCATTCTGGGGAATACCATAAAATGAGATAACAGTGAGGAACAGGCTTTATATAGCAATCAGAAACACAGTGGAATTCCTAAACTGTTCATTCCCAGATATCGTTTTCCATTTTTCCTTTTCATATTTCCTATTAGTCTCTGTCGCTCAAATTACTGAAAACAGAGCTATCAGTAAATTGCGGACCGGAAGCGCAATACTGAGTGTTTTTTTTAAAAATACTGTTTGTAAAGTTTCTTATGGATATAGATTCCTCTACACTTCATTATTCTCAATAACTTTCCTTTCATTCTTTCATATTTGCTGCCTTACTACTCCTTGTAACTACCATCCCCCAGCTCCTGGGCATTCCTCTTGTTCCTCCTGTAGATGCAGTAGGCTATCCTGCCCCTGCAGTGTTCTTCCAGTCTCAAAATTTCCGTGTTTTTAAAGACTTTTAAACATAAAATTGTATCTTTTCTCCAAGTCTTCAGCCCTGGTAACCATCATAATATTCTGTCTTGGAGGCCTCTGGTCTCCTCCATTCCCTTCTCACAACTCAATAAAGACTAGCAGGACAATTATTTTTAAATCCTCAATTGCCTACGCATGTAAACATGCTGCACAAGCACAGCCAGAAGCAAAAGGAAATTAAGAACATTATTTTAAAAAACAAATATCATGTCCTACCAATTTGCAAATGTAAATCTTGCAGAAATTTCCTGCACCAAAGCCCACATGATGCAAGCAGTATTGTTCTTCACCCTGACCCACAGGAACACAATAAACCTGCTTCTGCCAGCAACAGAAAAAGCCACTCCTCATCTCACTTTGTTTTTTAAAAGCATACACTCCTTGAGTCTCCCAGTCCTTCCCATGCATGATGTTGGGGCATGGGAGAGCTGAGAGAGCACTTCCTCCTCCCCTCAAGGCACTTTAGGAACAATTGATCGGCTCCCATTTTTATAATCCAGCTTTCCTAAATCCCTAATTAGAGACCCCGCTTTGATGTGGGCATCTCAAAGCTGGTTTATAACGTATCTTTGCAATTTTGTCACTAATCTGCCTTCTCCACACCTACCTAAAACAATTGAACAAGAATGGAAAATAAACTGTCTCTAGCAGGATCACCACAACACACAAATACTTCACGAAGGTCTGGGCTGAATTGCTTTAGAGGCTGCTGTGTCAAAAAAGACGCATATTCAAACCTAAACTTTACACAAACGTCCAAAATCTTCACCACTACTGCTTTTAGCTTTTTTCCTTAATGATTATGTAGCACATGACACAACTTGACTGAGAATACTTGCCTAGGCAAGTATATGCCCAAGCTTTGATGTGCCCAAAGACAAAATGCAGCTGTAAGAATTTGTGCCTGTGGCTCACACAGAGTTCAAGAAGAGCCTCTAAAACGGGCCTAAAACACGGATGCCTTAAAATAACAACCGCTTTTACTTTAACCACACCAAAGCAAGTTTTCAAACCGCTCCATTTTTGTTTTCTCTCTGTGTGTGTGTAAACATCTTATTTTGCATACTGCATTTATTTTCTTATGAGTTGTGGCACTCCTAGCCAGTGAAGAAAATACAAAGAAAATATGGAAAGACAGCTTAGTTAAATACACGGCTTTGTGTTCAGGGTGTTAGAACTGTCTCTAAAGAGTATAAAGGAAAAAGAAAAAAATTGTTTTCATGAGAAGAGCAGTATTTATAAAATTCAATCCCAAAACACATATGTTCTTGTAAGCCATATATCTTTTGTGTGCTTTATAGCATCCCAGAGAGTTCAGAACATGCAATTGTTAAGAGAGAAGACATACACAATACCAAAGTATTCTCAGAGCTTCCTTTACCATGTAAAGCTGTTCCCAAATAGATCATTTTACTGATGTGCATTACAGCAAGCATCTTTCATTGGAAACACTTCAAACAAGGAAAATTCCACAAGAGAGAAGGCTACTGCCTAATACATTGCAGTGATATGACCTCTTGACCGCAAGTTTTTTGTATGTGTATCACAAAAGGCTCTTGACACCTGTCATTTTCAGAGATTAATAAAAACATTTTTTAAAAAAAACCCCTATAATACTGTTTGAGCTGAAACAGGTGAAATCAGATGCAGTGTAGTGCAGTACAGCTATTCATTTTAACCCCTTTCCCCCTTTCTATCTGTTTTAATTTCGGCTCGTTATTACAAATTCTTACAGATGGCAGAGCTATTGTATTAAAATTCACCTCTTTTTTGAGCGGCTTCAGAGCAGAAACATTACCCTAATTTTAATTTGATGAGAAACTCTTCTATAAATTCAATATGGACAGCTAGCTATAACTGCCTTTTAATTGATTTCTGTGGCTTCCATAAGGTGGGACAGCATAGGTACTGGAAGGCATCAGTAATGGAAGGATTTCCCAGTATTTACGTAAGACTATACAATCCCTGTAAAATCAAAACATACAATAAACAAATTATCTACCAATCTATAATTATTTAAATACTTGAAACACGAAGCATTTTCTTTGTTTGCCTTTTTGGTATTGTAAACAATTCTTTTGATTTAGGGCAAAACTCTAGCCTCATATATTGAGCAGGGACGAGATTTTACCCCCAGTATATAAAATATCAAGAATCTTTTGGTATGAATCAGCATGTTAATAGTATATGCTTTTCTATACTGTCACTTCAGTCTGAATTTTACCACCTCAGGTCTGTTGCTGCTGAGTGTTTTGTGTCTATGAGTGATCCTAAGTGAGCACCTGACATCTCCTCCATATGGGAAGGAAGACAATGAACCCATATGGCACTATCCCATCTCAGTGCTGAGAGGATTCTACACCCAAATTACTACAGGTTGTTCAAATTATGAGGGATCATACAGCTGAGAAGCGTTACTGTGTCATGGCTGCCTGACATGAAGTTTTACACCGATCTGCTCTGCTCCTATGACAATGTTCACAGCTTCTACCACAGAGGCACTAACTTCAGGTAGGCAAAGAACCAGGGCAATAAAGTGTACAGTGCTGAAGAATAGCCATTTTAAAAATGTACATAAATCACTCTCACACATATACTGTGACTGTAAATACTTTTAGAAGTACATCACACTATGCATATTTAGGCAAATGCATTATTAGCATTTTGTCTCTTTCGTGATAAATTGAGTATATTTTTGTCAGAAAAAGAAGTTACCACTGGGAGGATGCAGAGCTTCAGAAAACATGATCCAGGCCACACATCGTGCCTTTCTCTTTCAGCTCCCCTATATCCTTCCCCTCTTCCCAGTCTGCTGCTCGCTGCCCAAACCTGCTCCATCCTCTCAGCCCTGGCTGGCCTCTCCCATCTCTCAGCTGCCTCCCTCCAAGTCCTTCTGTCCTTGCTGAACCCCTCTTGGCTCTTCCTCTCCTTTGGCCACCCCTCACCAACCCACCACCCAGCAACTGCTCCCCTTGCCTTGTTTTAACTTCGCAGAGCCCTTCCAGTTGCTGAGGGCATGGACAAGGGGCGCAGCGACTCCGCAGCCCAGTGGGATGTGCCAGGGCAACTCGCTGCTCCTCACCTTCCCCATGCGCAGTAGCTGGAGGGACTCCCAGCACGGGAGATCTTTGCAGGAGCCATATGCTGGTCTCCTACAGCTTCAGCCTGACCACTCTTTCCGCAAAAAAGAAATCACTTGAGGTCTCTTGGCGTTGAGTCCAACTGAAGGAGCACATTACACTCCACCTTCCCAGCTGCAGGAAGACCATGGAAGTCTACTTCCCTCTGATGGCTAGGGGGTGAGTCTGGGGGAGCTCGCTCCTCAAAGCACCCGTGGCCTTCAGAAATACCTCCCTAAGAGTTGCCTTTAAAAACACCTGAAACCTCACTGTTCAGTGTTTAATGACCTGGACACCAGATAAACCTCAGCAACGAAGACTGTCATTCGTCACACCAAAATAACAGAGCAAATATAAAGGGAGCTTTCAAATTCCACCACGAGGTAAACTGACCCACGTTTCTGAGGGTAAGTTGAAGCAGCTCTCCAGAGCAGTCTGTTACCTGTTCCACCCGCTTTCTGTTTTTTTAAAATCCCTAAACCAATACTCTGCATTATGACATGCACTGAAAAATGTGGAGGAGAGAGTCAACTCTTGTTTATTATAATACATCTGTGCCAGGTAAAGATAACGTGCTTTTAAAGATCTGTGATATATTCATCAAAAGAGGCAGGGGGAGGGAGGAAACTCCAAGGGAGTTGTTCTGCTACGCATTTTGTACTTTTCTCACAAAAATCTCATTCGACCATTTAGCAGGATGGATTGATGTAAATCAAATTGTTTAAATCACCAGTTTTAATGACAATTTAAACCAGCATGTAGGAACCCTTGATTTAAATAGCAGACTTTTAATCTTGTTTTGTATTTGCCTAAGCAGAAGTTCCTTGTCACTGATTCATTGAACCATTAGGCTACACTGCTGCTCAATAAAACATGAGCTCTTACGTTAAATTAGCTGTTTCTTTTTGCTATTATGAAATGCACATTTAAATTCCTTAATTTTTTTTACATTTAATTAAGTTGGATATATTTCTTATTTTGAAAATAATAGGGCTTTATTTTTTATCTTGCTACAGTGCATTGAGATGGAAATTAGAATTAGATTCAAAATAGTATTTTAAAACTGTTTTGTATTTATTAGATTATTAAAATATCTAAAGTTTAGTCATTTATTATACAAGGATGTTTTTACTCTAGTGAGCGAACTGGCCAATAGTTTCTAGTAACCAAAGGCGTATTTTCAAAAATGACTAAAGATACATACGGACACATAAAGAAACATCCTCCCATGGTTTCTAAAATGAGTTAGGTACTTGACTGCCAGGGAAATAACCTGGAATAGGAAAATAAGTCAGATAGATTTTCCTTTTAGTTACCACTGGATTTTTCAGCCTTGAATCAGAATGTCCATAGAGGGACAACGGAAACATGTTCCTGTGCAGCAGGAACATATTTCTGCAATAAAAAACAGGTAAGTACTAGCATTGAATCTAATTAAAAATATTTTAATGATAGACACTTAAATGGATGACATGGCAACATTTTTACAAAGAATGACTAGACTCAGAAATTTAGCATGTCTTCCTTTGATTCTGACAGCAATTGAAAAAGCACAAATCTTTGTTTCATTGAAATTTGAAGAAAATTCACTGACGCAACAGGTCTGTTTTATCTATTTAAATTCTTATAAAAGGCTGCAGCAACTTTAGACCTATATAAGTATTTTCATACTTCAAATGTTAAATTTAAGCTGGGCTATTTTCCAAAAGAAATCCATTCCAATGTCAATAACTTAAATTGGAATTTTAAAGGTGGACGTTTTTTTCCCTCAATACTACTTTGGATCCAACTCTGCTTGAAGTCTGTATATCTAAAGCCAAAAATATGTTGACGGTTATATCTTTAAGGAATGTGGTGGAATTGAATGGTGATGTTTTAACTCATTCTACTGTAACACAGAAAAATGTACATGGTGCAATACTTTACAAACCTTATGAATTACTTTACTGCTAAGTTTTGCAGCCCTTAAATAAACTATTTGTATAATAAAGGATGAAAGGATGAGGGCAGAAAATTGAAAGAAGTTAACTGTATCACTTGGAAATTTGGAGTAACAATGCCACATGTTAAACATAGTATTTGTCTTAAGTATGAGTATGTTGGGGTTTTTTACTGTAAAATAGGATCCTTAAATTACATATTTCAGACATACACAGGCTTTCATTCCATGACTCCTGTTAAGTTATTACCTTTGCGTCAGTTAAGCTCTTTAAGTATATGCTTATTTTTAGGAATGCGCTAAACATTCTCTATTAAACACAGCAGATAAACATGTGCTTATGTGCTCTTCAATTAAGTAGGCTTGCTCCCTAAAGCACTTTCAATGTAAATTTATTGTGTTGAATTTATGTTTTTCTTGTTTCTACTGCTATGCATCTCCTACTGTTTCTGCTGTATGGCAGTCGCAAGTGAGTTACATTTAGTGCTAGCTGGCATTAGCTACCCAGCTCTAAGCTTAGAGATTACTGGCCAAATGCAAAACAAATTAATAGTGACAAGGTATTTCTCTTAAATATATTTTTACTTTCATTTTGTACAATGTTGCTCCCCAACTGGACTCTTAAAAAAATGCATGACGCAATTTTTAAGATCTGAGAGCATTGCTCATACCTTCTCATGAAAGTACTTCATGTAATCTCTATCATAGAGCTCAAGTAACACCCAAATTAAAATTCTGTATTCAGTATACTTTTCTGAACTTGATAAAATTTGGCTTTGTTTATTTTGCATTTCTCAGAGTTCTACCACAACAGAAATCACACAGAATATGCTTCCTAATCTATATTTTATGTTGTTAACTTTGATTGACTTGGGTTTTAATAGTAAGAGAGTTTAGGCTAGGCACTATGACTGAATTTGAACAAGTACAATTTCGTTCCCACTATTATATGCTTACTTGCTCTCTTTTGCTTCATTGAGAGTAGTAGGGAAGGCAGGCATGTTAGCACAGTGTTTTTTTTCAGAGAATTCATTACGTGTAATATCTATATCATGCCAAAAACCCTAGATGCTTTCTCCTTGTATAAAGAGCCCAGAGCTGCAGTGGACAAGGATAGATGGCAGTGGTGGAGAAAAGGACAGGACAACCGTCAACAGGCATCAAGGCTATGAACTAGGAAGCTGGGGCTGTAAAAACAGTGTGTTCAATAGGGAAGGATGGATGGGAGCTGAAAAAAAGTGGGGATATTCATTTGAGAGAGAACGTCTATCATTGCGAGAGATAGCCAAGAAACCATCTGCAGGAAGGACAGCCCTAGATCCATCGCAGGCCACAAAGGCTGCTCTGCTTACAACAAGCATGGATGTTCCTAACCCAAGCTTCTTCTGTCCCAGGGGCTCCAGAGCTTCTGAACCTTCAGTTTCCACTCCACAATTCCTCTTCCTTCTTTGGTCTCTGCTTACTTGAGCCCCTAGTCTAATGCATAGCTCCTCGTCCTTTCCAATAAGCCACTGCTGCCTTCTCTTTTGCTTTTGAATACAGGAACCCTAGTCTTTCTCTATACATAAATTATAGAAAATAATTTAATAGCACTAACTTTCATGTTGATTTACCCACTAAAATGTATTTAAGAAACACTGATATTGATTGCCATTGAAACCCATAAGGACATTTGACATAGCCGTCTTTCCTTCATTTTCATATTTACCAAGTATGCAGAGCACACCTTTCAGTAACTGCCATGTTTGAGTCATTTAACAGAATTTTAAGGATTCACACAAAGTAGAAGGGAATAAAATAATGCATCAACTTACCCATTTTCCTTGGTTTTCTGTGTTAAGTCAATTCTTTAGAATATATTCTGTAGGACAGATTCCATTTAACATTTCTGGGTTTGTTATGTCTTTGAAACTTCAAAAGACATCTGTGTGTATGGTAGCATGTTTCTAATTCACGTATAATCTTAGAAAAACCTCGAGAAACATGTAAGACTGCAAGTGGATAAAGGTTAATGTTAAAGACATTTCTAAAAGGACAAAAGTGTTTTTTGTTTATCTCATTGCTGCCTATGATTTAGATAAATTCTAACATCTTCACTGACATCCTCACAAACACTGACACAACTGTACCTGTTTGACAAATATTAGGAATCTTAGAAGCAACTGTTTCATGAAGTCTTGCCTATTATTTATGTACACTGCTTGAATTTCATTAAATCCATAAATGTTCTAACTTTCTTAGGACTTCTGAGAAATACTTCAGACATGATTAAAAAAAAATACTTAAACTTCACACAATTAATACCAATGATGCATTTACAGTACATCAATTACTCCAAGGATACAGGTTAAGAGGATGATATTCCCCCCCTCAGCTGGAGCTACGCTTACTCCTGAAGCACTATCGTCTACTTCCCTGAAAGTCCAGTCTATGAAGGAAGTAAAGAGGAGCAAATATTGCATAGGATCTGCTCTACCTTTCAGGCTGTGATGACAATTTCCTAACATGATTGCAGTCATGTCAAAACACAGAAAGCGAACACATACGTATTCAGGATGCTAGAGAAGTTTTTTCTGTTATGAAAGGGGCTGGCACAAAATACACGCCTACTTCCAAAGGATTTCTGTTCCCTAATGCGTTAGGTCCTCCACATCTGGAAGGATCTGGGAGATGTTCTGATTTAGGACAAATCACACACACGTAAGACCTCTGCACTACAACATTAGGTAATTGCATTCAAACTTTGTTCCTCTTCACTGAAGTAACAGCTCAAGCATACTAGGGTTCCTACTCCTTTGGAAGTTCACAATATAAACCAGACAGGTAGCACCTTGTACGAGGCAGTGTTTCATAGAAACCCTGACCCATTTTTCGTGTTACATGCATCTTGCTTTCCGGGGTGGGGTAGGGTTTTTTTTGACCATTACTGTCCTAAAGCAGGACTAACTGTGACAAAAAACTACTAGAAACATCCCATCTGAAATCAGGACAGTTTCTAACAGTAGGTTCTGTGTATCTTGTATCTAAGATGTACAAACACAAGAACTTTGCTCACATTAGTGCTGTCTATAACAGATCATAGATTCTATCACTGACTTTATTTACTTGTGAAGTCAAATCTTGAAGGCTAGGACTGGATGGTTCCTTACGGCTTGTTCATTATGATTTAGGAGAAAGAGAAGATAGGCTGTTCTTCGACTTTTCTCCTGAGAAAACTGACAGCAAAGCCTCAAAACCAACACAAGGTTTCACAGACTCCACCAGTTTCCACAGAACATTCTGTAGAATAATGAAGTGAGCCAAAAACGTACAATCACCTGTGACAAACAAGTTTTAGGCAAATTCCCCCTGCCCCCGAGTTTTATGAGGCTTATAGGAGGTCTGCAGTACAGAAAGTAATAAGATACACAGGTTTGGAGTGCACCAAAGCAGGGACTGATGCTGCATCTGGAAGAATAATTTGAGAAAGGAAAGCCCCCTTACTTACTGGAGAGCTTTGCTATCATTTTCTGTATTTTAGGATACAATTAAAAGGATTAATAAAACAAAACACTAGTTTATTATTTATAGGATACCTGGAGATACAACATACATGGAACAGCAATCGTTCCTTCCTCTCTTCATTTTGATAAAAGAATTTCAAAGAAAGAGTACTCTGAGATGACAAATTACTTTACAGTGGGAAGGCTTTTAAATGTGAAAACTGGCAGTACAGTTTGAAGCACAGTTAGATTCTTGCACAATGTGGAGTTAGGCAACTGATGAACTTTAATAATACAAGTATATAAAAAGATCATACAGCCCAAATAAAGCAATGGACAAAAAATACATGGATTCTCCTGGAATCACTCCGTGTACCTTGACAAACATAAATTAGGTTAAATGTTTTGGTTTTGATTCATAAAAGTAACACATTCTAAAATTGTATACTTATGTCCTACTCATATGCACAGATGCCATATATACATGTTAAAATATATGTGTTGTGTATTACAACAGCATCCTAAAGACCTAACGATTTCAACAGTTACGATCAGGTGCATAATACAGGGAACTGCACACCAAAATACAACACAAGAAATCAGAAACTATAACCTTCCCAGATAAGGGAACACATCTACATCCCACCTGTTGCTGTGACTGCAGCACAAGCAGGCAAACATACATGAGCCAAGTTTTAACTAGGTTAGTGGGTACTGCCGGTTGTGACCGACATAGCTCAGGGCAAACTGCAAAACTTGAAGAATCTGGGTAAATATTCAGGCAGTTGAGATTTTACTGTGCTCTACAATGCTACAGATACTACACTAACAGCACACACACGAGCTAGTTTAAAGTTAGCTCAGATAAACCAGCTTCTCAAGGAAGCTTCTTCATTTGACTAAGCCTGTACCCCTTCTAGGCAACCCAAGGGAGAAGACAGGCCTTACATCACAACCTAAACCTTAAGGCTTGAAGTGAATTTCTTCCTTGGCTCAATCTATTTCCAGAGATTTCATGTTGACGTTCTTGCAGAAAATTACTTAATACTGCCATTGCAACCTTGTTCAGTCTTTCTTTTTGAGCAAAAACACGCCCATTTTGATGGGAGATGACATGCGGCTAAGCTCCTTGGATTTGGGTAGCAAGTCATCTTTGCTTCCAGCCCTGGACTTCTCAGGCACAGTTTAAGAGTAGGGATCCCAGAGGTAACACTTGGTCTTTACAAAAATTGTTTGCTAACTACCTGCAACTATGCTACACCCATCTTAGCTAGATTCATCTTTGGAATGAAGCTGGTAACAACTTTATTGGGATGGGACTGCATAGTTATTCTATCTCTTAAAACTGTATTTCCAAGTATTTGGTCCACGATTACATACTATTCCGAGACTAAAACATCCAGTTTCACAGAACACCTCCTATATAAACTAAAACAGCCACAGAGACACATGCTTTGCTAAGTAAAAGAGACTAAAAGATTGGTATGCACAGGCATCAAGCTCGGTAAGAGAAAAATACATAGAAGCAGAAGTTTGTGTGGCCAAAAGAGACAGACAAGAAGGGGTAAAGGTGAAGGGAGCACCATGTAGAGGGTAGGATAAAGAAACTGAGCCAACAATGACAGATACAAGGCTGGCAGAATGAGTGAGGGAAAGGAGACCCTGTAGAAGAAGAGCCAAAGCCAGCAGGTGGAAGAATTCACTGGGAACAAGAAGAGATAATCAGTTTAGAGATTTAAAATAAATCCTCAAATTAATAAAACAGATAGCAATTTAGAAATCTGTAATAGAAGCATCTATGGTCTCTTATTGGAAGCAGCCCACACGGGGCAATTATTACTACTGTTCCTGAAAGACAGACCATATTGCTAATTAATCTCTAAATCCAACAACAAGGTTGAATTATTATATGTAACAACATATAAACACTTCATGCTACACAAAATAATAATAAACATTCTGTTCAAGCTTAAACAGCCCCATGGCTGCAAAGGCTCTATATAAAGTAATGCAAAGTGACTACAAAGGCATTTCGAGTCTAATATGCACACTCAGAAATGTAAAATCAACCCATTCAGATTCTCTTACGAAGAGAAGCTGCCCAATCTAATTCCTACAATTCACTCTTAGCTTCAAAGAGATCTTCAGATTGTTTCCTGATAGCTTAAAATATTTGCGCCGTTGTGTTGGAGAGGACGTACACGGCATTTGTTCCTTTGACTGACTGGCATACTGCAGGGTATTTTAAATTTTCAATACAGTTGACTGTTTCTTTGTAGATTAGTTTGATATCCACTATGCAGAACCAGAGACCTGGTATACTTCCTAAAATTAGTTACATACTTAGCAGGGCTCTCTTTAGACATTTACACATACACAAGTTCTGCTTCTTTCTGTTCTGAGATCCCTAAAGAAAGAGAAAAAACAAATCATAGTGATTGCACTCACTATGCAGATAGAAACTATTATTTATGGAAATAAATAAGTAAGACAGAAATACCTCTTGTACCAAACAGCTGTCAGTTGTGACTGCTGTCATTCTGACACAAGACCCATAAATTTAAAGTAATTATTTCTCCTTTGCTACACTTAACCAAATTGAATTTACAGTAAAATCAATTTAATATTTCAGACAAAATAATACTTATTTGTAAATACACATATATTTGGTTAGGGAGCATTGTGGTTTCCTGTCACTTCGTATCCCTCGTCTTCTTTCAGTGCATTGATTATATGGTATCTCCTCCTATACATGGACTGCAACTGTATCACTGTACTGGTGTTATATGTTACGTTGCCTTTAACTTCAGAGAAGCTCCACTGTCAAGCTCTATGTTGGTACTTTCTCATTACCATTAGCTTTCCCACTATGTAGCTTCATGTGAAGTTCAGCTGCACTCCAGCTTTCTTTAATGTACTTTTTAGTCACCTCATCTTCAGTTTGTCCTCAAAGACTACATTTAAATCAAATTATTTTCAATAACCTTGATCTTTTAGCACTTCTAATGTTCCTGTCCAGTGTTTCTGTTTTGGCTAAGGTTATTTATATCTTTCTTTCACTTCACTGAAAGGGAGAAGTGCTTCTCACAGGCAAAGAGAGCCTCCTCAGATATAACTATAGCGTTTATCTCCCTTTGGCTGGGTCTTCTATCTATCTATCTTCATTGTCCATTTTATCATCTTTGACCCTGAACTTTCAGTCCCTTCCCGTAACTCTCACATCTATGAATGTACTTACAACCACTTTGAAGTTAATAGACAGTGAACCGGGTCCAGAGAAGGGTACTTTAGCCTCACCCCTTCTGAAACTATCTTCACAACTTTGTCTTCTCTAGCTTTAAACAACAGCAGTAGACGTTTCATACTTCTCAACCCTGTTCTTAGCTTTTAGGACACCAAAACATGCAGAATACTCTCGTGTCTGAATTCACATTCAAAACAAAGTAGAACATGTGGATCATTACACCCCACTTATGCATCTTCCTCAGTATTTTAAGGATTTTATTTATTTATTTATTTATTTTTAGTTTGCCATGGACTAATTCCAGTTCTTCACATGGATCTTATCTTTCTTAATAACCCCAACTGCTCCTATCACTCATCTAGTAACTCAAATAGCTTTCTGGTGCTCTTCCGTTCCCACCTTAGCAACTCTACTTGCTTTTCAGCTACATAAGCAGTTGCATTGTTTTTTCTTTTAAAGACTACAGAACAAATGAAGGATTAATAAATGGGACAGCTGATTGCTTACTTCATCCCTGGCTTTTGGCGTTCTGTTTTATTCCCTGTGGCATGAGGCTGCCAACAAAACCGACTCATGCAGGCACTGACATGAGGTCTCCGCATGGAACAGTTACAGGAACTTCAATATAGGTAGTAAAGGGGTCCCAGAAATTAGACAGATGAGAACCACAGGTCCAGACAGGGCAAAAACAGCATGAGGATCCTCCATCAAATCTTTACAGCTCAAGAGAATGAAATCTCCATTAAAGATTACTCTGAAGGTTCAGACACTGGGCATAAAAGTGGCAAATTGGGATAAAACTTAATTTTTTTATGTTTGATTACCTTAATCAAATAGGCCTTATGCAGCATTGCTTGTATTTAATAAGACGTCTTATGGTATTGCTGTTAAAAAAGAAGATAATTCTATTCTGAGTAACACTACTTTATTCCAATTTAAACAATGAAGGCAGAAAAGTTGGAGCTTTAAAAATCCA
>VZSF01001803.1:102345-113617 GCA_013398295.1 Chionis minor
AACTAGCAAACAACAATTTCAAAGCCATATGCAGCACAGGGGGGAAAAAAAAAAAATCACGGAAGTGTATTAATGGAAGGACATGCTTCTCAATGGCTATGATACCACTGGATTTGTCAAAAACCTTTTAATCCCTAGTATCATCATCATCATCATCATCTCCTAAAACACACTCCACACTCTTAAATAAAACAGTCAATACACCTACTCTATTATGTGGATTAGAATTAATTCTAACGCATAAATTTTCCATAGATGTCACAACACTGGGTACTATTCTGTAATTTAAAAAATAACATATTTTCAAGTATCAGGGAATTATGCAATTTCTCTCTCTCTTTCACTTGCCATCTTTCCACCAGAAACTAAGTTGCCAATTCTGAACTTCCGCTCATTGCCACCAGGTTTTGGCCCATCTCCCCACTAACAACCACGAGGTGTGCTTCTCCTGGTTTGCATTTACCATTCTCCCTTCTGCACGGATTTTCTGGCCCAACAGCAAACTCACAAGACATTTCTTGATCTCCTCTCCCAGGATCAAGGCTGTCATTAGATTAATTTTTTTTTTTTAATCTCCCTGTATCTCCTTCCCTCCTTAATTGGGGCAGGTGGGCCCCTGTATGCAAATACAGACTGCTAGAACAGCCGGGTCCTGCGCAGTCACATAGGTAGCTGAGACCTCAGGCTGCTACCGCATGGGATTTTTCACTCCAGGGTGCAGAGAAAAACCCGCTGGCAGTGACAGGTATTATGTCACAGCCTGTTTTCTACCAAACAAAAGATGACAGGCAACGCAAACTGTTTTTCAGATGACAAGTTCCCGTCAAATGCGTTGCTCTAATTCTGCACCCTTCCTGCCCTTTTGCCTCCAGAAACAATTATGCAAAAGAACATATAACAGGTCAGGATCCCCCCAAACTCAATATGATCACAGTTGTAATCCTCTGGACAACTGTCAGTTCTTGCAACAGTTGGATGCTATCTCTAGTACCGCACAATCTATAAGCAAGCCTTGCACTGATAAGCCAAAGAACTGATTTAATAACAGTCCTGAGCACTACAAGGAAGGAACTAAAAGGAAGAAATGTGAACAGTACGTATCAGCATTAAGTAATACAAATTCCAAGATGCACGGACGATATTTAGGGAATCCCTGTATTGATTTAAATACCAGTAACTAGAAATCATAGGCTTAACCCTGCAAAACCCTTACATGTGTGAGAGGACAGAGAGACTACTTCAATAAGAACTGGAAGGGGACAGAATCATGGATTTACGGAATAATTACCAGGTTTAAATTGTATATATTTGCATTACAGCATATGTGATCACAATATACACACTACCATATTTAATCCTAAAAAAAAAAAATAATCCAAAGTTAAATCTTGTCACTTATTTCCTTGTATACAAATGCTACTCCCTACATTTTCAATATTAGGGTTAAATAGTTAGATACCAGAATTCTACTGTTTCTATTCAAAGTGTATTTTAATAATCAGGATATAACAAGAATAATGAAATTAGAGAAGATGTAATGGACAACTTTAAAGCAGGCTTTCCAAATTTCTAGTCTTTAAAGTTAAGCTTGCCTAGCAAGCTTTTTTCCCCTCAAATTACTCAATTAACAGCAATTAACATTGGTAGCAATTATACACATGCGCAGGGAAGAGGAAGGATTGACTGTCTGGCCTCTGTAAGCGATACACCAATCTCACAATTTTCCAACAACAACCTCTATCATTTGCTACGTGCAGACACGAAGTGAGTAACACACAAACCCTTGGATGCTTGTTGTAAGTGGGTTTTCACTTTCCAAGGGTTTATTAGAGCCTGGTGGTGAAAAGTCACTGAGGAAACCCAAGCTCACTCTGTACCGCAGATGGTTTCACCGCTGCTGCCATCCAACCAGTGTAGAAAGCATGAAGAAGCGAACCCTGTCCAACAGCACTGGGGAGGACTCACACGTATGCACTGGCCAGGGCTGGGACCCTCTCAACGGGTGAGCCGCCACCTTCACAATTTATACAACTCAGCCTGCAACTTCTTTGCACCCTAGGTGACCACGAGATACAAAGTACAATCATTACTTTTCATTCATTTTCCAGTTCAAAGTGTCCTAAATATTGAGAGGATTGGGCCACAGATCAGCAGCATGGGGTCTTATGGCATGATGACAATGGTGTGAGTTGTGTGTCCCTCAGCATGGCACAGGGACACGTGAGGGCAAGCAAGGGCACAAGACTTGTCTTGAAGGATTGTCCTGGGTAAAGGGAGTCAGTCTGGCTGGAGTGGATCCAAGGGTGAACAATCCTGTCTGCTGTCGTGCTGTGCTTCCTGGCCGGGGGGAAAGCTTCAGGAGAAAGCCTGGGTGGGAACTGCACAAATACAGCGAGGGTGATGGGGGGCCCCAGCAGGGAGCAGAGAATAAGCCAGGCAGACAATGAGCATCACACGTGAAGTTCACACACACAGGTTTTACTCAAAACATCTTTCGCTTCATGAAGGACTGAAAAAAAGTCTGTGGTTTCCAGTGATGGTTATAGTTGGTTCCACTCAAAACTCAAAGTCTCTAATTGTTAGCCCTGTGTCAACACCTACCTCCGTTTCTCCCTCAGAAGGTTAACAAACTACGTTACAAACATCTTTGGGGGAAAATCTAACAACTCAGTAGAAGTTTAATATTTACTCTACATCAACTTATTATTATTTAAAAAATAGCTGAGCCAGTAAGAATGGTTTATTGCTTACCACTCTGTAACTAACTGTTGTGGATACAAACCTCTCTACCCATGTGAATCCAAGACAGATCATGTTTTGTTGCAAACAGTAAGATGCCATCACAGTGCAACACACAGACAGTCAGGAACCAACTGGTTAATAACAGTTTTTTACTTTACAGCATGTGACCAAGGATACTAGATTAAAAACAGCGAAGTGGGCAAATGTATTCCTTAAGCCTCTGTTTGCAATAAACTACAAATATGTTCTCGATCCAGGGTGTTCATGAAACTCTGAGAGGTTTTGGCAATAAAACAAACTAGAACAGGTTGGAGAGGAGGAGAGAAGTGTCTACATCTCTGCTTTGGATTCGCCCCCCCCAACTCTAGTGATCAGTGTGTGTTTACCAGGAGGAACCTATGATGACTGTAGGTCTAGAGATAAAACAGAGGAAAAAAAAGTGAGTTTCAGTTCACTATTTACAACCCACTGACTAGCTGACTGGTTGTTATTGTTCGTAACTATTTATCATCAACATTTAATTCACAAAAAAACGGTTGGTATACCGCCACCTTTTTTCCAAGAAGTAAGCTTAAAATAAGCACTTGGGATTCTCAAAATTTATTGCAACAAATTAAAGAAGACATGAATAGTACTTGAAAAAAAAACCATATTGAAAGGTACTATTCACATTTTAGTGAATGGCAGCCAGACATTCTATATCGTCCAGTACTGAAGACAGAATTCAAAAACCCTGCTGGAATGATTGGTAAAACCCTTCCCCTGAAAACACAGTTAAGTTTTTCAGCATGAACTGATACACCATCTGCCTCACTGATTCTGGTAATATTTACAGTTTTACCATAAAGACAAAAAAATTCACAGATCTCTTTAGCCTCTATCATCCCTCTGCAATTGGAGACCAGCTACCACCACCAGTCTTCATTTCAGGCTGTTCTGAGAGCCTGCCAGAGCCCGCTGCCAACAGGCACAAGAGGCAATCACAGGGAAAAACTATTTTCACCAAAACACTCCAACGATACCACTAAAACCATTCCTCCATCCTTCATTATAAAAGACTGTCAAAATAGAACAAACTCGCAGGTATTTCTTGCCTTCACAGCAGCCTAGTTTGGCAGGTTCCCAAGCTCTGTCTACAAACACGCTCCTGTGTCTTTCAAAGCCAAAATGTCTGATGGGATAGAAAACAACAGTTCTTTCCCATTTTCAGCTGCAAGAAAAAGCATCAGAAGTTCAATACATTTCACAACTGTGAGGAAGGGGCCTTCTGCAACCGGAGAGCCCCAGGCCAGCAAAGGGACATGGACTTGGTAAATTCCAGCCCTTACCTGCACCTGCCAAGGGGAGGATTACGGGGTGGGTGCAGTGCTGTCCTTATCAACATCACCATTGCTTTAATTTCTCTCTATTTGCTACATTTGAACAAATTTAGTTTTTTTTCTTTTTACTTTTTCAAACAATATATTGCAATGTTACTGGTTCCTTCCAATGGCCTTTACATACCTCCCTTCTTTCATGACATTCGTGACTAAATGTATCACAGTCAGCAAAGCAAATTAAATGTTTGTTGAAGATCTCATTCAACCAGAAGTTTTTTCCCCTGCTCCCACCCAAAATAAAGCGCGCTCTGTCCTTCCTTGATGAAGGTCTGCAACAGCCTTCTCAGCTCATCTATTCCTGGCTTTGTTCATTCCAGCTCCACGTTCCTGATCTGAGCTGAAACTCACTGAGTTTGATTTAGTCTTTCTGCACCATGCTGGCTCTGGCTTGACAGAGCAGTGACCTCCAGAAGCTGTTTTCCATCCAGAATAAGGACCAAAAAGGAAGGCTTGGAGGTCTGGATGTTACAGCTCTGGAGATTTCATGCAGTGCCACCTACCACGTCCCAGAAATCCTCACTCTTCCCAGTCACTTTGCAAAGTCTTTTACTCTCACGACTCTCTTCAAAATAGCTAGGTTCCACATCCAAAACCCTTATACATTGAAGAAGAAATTTCTGATATATTTAAAGAACAAGTTACTCCACTGCCTGTAGAAAAAAATTGCTGTTTTAGTGAGGCCCACATAAACAAGGGTTTGAGCTCCCTCTGCAGGCTCCATGTCTGTAATTAACAAAGAAATGCTTTTCCCACGGCCACGCAGTCATAAACGAATAATGATGATGTGCAGAAACAAAAATGTTTTGACAGCATTTGGAAGGACAGTAGTTGAAATTATCATTGATGTTGTTCTTTAAATGAGACATTTGGGGCAAATTCTGGCCTAGTATAAACAGGTGCACTCCACCGCAAGGAAAGGAGTGCCAGACACTTCGCTTTGAAATGGGTTTAGGTAATTTTGTGTTAGTTGGATAGAAACTTAAATAAGTAATGATAACTAACTACAAGAGCTAGTACCTGGGGAAAGCATTAGGATAAAAGAGTGCCATCAAGACAGAATAGCAGGGAGATATATTTAAAAGATTAACTTTCAACTTTAACTAGTAAAGCAGATTATGCTACTGCACCAGGCTTACACTGATTTAGTGGTATGGAGTATCTGGAGTATACGAAGTATTAAACTCACAAACAGAGACTTCTATCCTGAGTATCACCAGATCTGCGCACTCAGGAGCTGTATCGGCTCTAAGTTTCACTCGAGCCACTATCTAACGGGATTTCATACAGGATTAGGCCAGAAATGTGGATGCTTTGCCATTTCAAGTCCAGACATTAAAAAGAAAACTCCTTTTTCAAGCTAATAGCTTTTTTTTTCCCTTTCACATTAGGGGGAAAAGATCAGGATTTACAGACCACGTACAATCTTGGAAAAATCTATTCAAATTACACAGTGATAAGAATAGAAAAGAGAGAGAGAACACATTTCATAAACAAAGCTACATAATAATGTTAAATTGAAACACGTATCTGTGTTTAGTAGTTCTCCTCTGACCCAACCTTTCACTGTATTTCAGTCCCAGTCTACTCTTGCTGGGAGCTAAGGTGTGAAGCCCACAAGAACAGGATGCAACAATGCAGCAAAGAGCTTCTTTAGTAGCCACAGACAGAAGAAATACCAAACATACAAAAATATCACAAAACAACATGATAACTAAAGATTCAGCCCATACCTTTCTCAGCAAATGAGAGAAAAAGTAAGAATTTTACTCGATAAAACTCAACTATTTATTGTAGAAGACACTGTGGTATAGTCACGTGTTTCTCATTAATCCTTTCTAACTGACATTCAGCCCAAATTTTCCTTGATTTCAACTGTTTACGTGTCGTATTATGCTCTTTTCCTATTCTTGTATCTTTGAGGTCTATGCATGTTAACGTTTTTAGATAATTGCCCTATTTTTGTACTGCAGCCTCTTCGCAGTAAGACTGTATCATACTGTGGAGAGATCCATCATCTCTGGTACGCTGAAGAGCTCTCTCACTTTGGGACCAGAAACGATACTGTGGATTCACTACAGCAGCTCTGCTCTGCTTATCAGCCCACACGCACCCAGGACCTTCTTTCTCCAACATGCCTTTTTTTGATTTGTTCAGATGAGCTGTATGAAAACCAACTTGCAGATACTGGTGATGCTTCACAGCAATCAGTCCTGGGACCGATACTGTTTAATATCTTTGTCAATAGCCTAGGCAACAGAATGGAGTGCACCCTCGGCATGTCCATGGATGGTCCCAAACTAAGGGGAGTGAAGGGGATGTGGAAGAACTACTGGGCTGCTATTCAGAGGGAGCTCAATAGGCCAGGAGCGAGCCAATGAAGAACTGGTAAGAAGCTGATCAGAATAGAGAACATCGTTCTGGTAACTCCTCTTCATTCTTATGCTTCATCTATCACAAGGCACTGGAGCATCGGCTCCAAACAACTTTAGACATGGTTTAAAAAAATCTACCTCATCTAAAAATCAAACAGTCAAACTATATATATATATGTACATATATCTCACAGAATCATAGAATGGGTTGGGTTGGAAGGGACCTTAGAGATCATGTAGTTCTAACACCGCTGCCATCAGCAGGAACACCTTCCACTAGGCCAGATTACTCAAAGCCCCATCCAGCCTGGCCTTGAACACTTCCAGGGATGGGGCCTCCACAGCTTCCCTGGGCAACCTGTTCCAGTGTCTCACCACCCTCAGAGTAAAAAAATATTTTCCTAATATCTAATCTATATCTACCCTTTTTCAGTTTAAAACCATTACCCCTCGTCCTATCACTACACTACCTGATAAAGTGTCCCTCCCCAGCTTTCCTCTAGACATTCTTTAGGTATTGGAAGGCTGCTATAAGGTCTCTCTGGAGCTTTCTCTTCTCCAGGCTGAACAACCCCAAATCTCCCAGCCTGTCCTCATAGCAGAGGTGCTCTAACCCTCTGATCATCTTCGTGGCCCTCCTCTGGACTTGCTCCAACAGGTCCGTGTCCTTCTTATGTTGAGGGCTCCAGAGCTGGACACAGTGTTCTAGGGCCTCACCAGAGCAGAGGGGGAGAATCACCTCCCTCGACCTGCTGCCCACGCTTCTTTTGATGCAGCCCAGGACGCAGTTGGCTTTCTGGGCTGCAAGGGCACATTGCTGGTTCATGTTGAGCTTCTCATCCACCAACACCCTCAAGTCCCTCTCCTCAGGGCTGCTCTCAATCCATTCTCCACTCAGCCTGTCTCTGTGCTTGGGACTGTCCCAACCCACGTGCAGGACCGTGCACTTGGCCTTGTTGAGCTTCATGAGGTTGGCACGGGCCCACCTCTCAAGCCTATCCAGGTCCCTCTGGATGGCACCCCTTCCCTCCAGTTCCTTATCCACCAAGTGGTCTACACAATTGGTCTCTCCAATTTAGAGAAGGATGTCATGCAGGACAGTGTCAAATGCTTTGCGCAAGTCCATGTAGATGACATCAGCTGCTCTTCCCTTATCCACCATCACTGTAATCCCATATATAATATAACACATAAATGTATGTTAAGTCCTTGAATCATCACCAAAAAAAATACCTCTTTTTCTCCCTGAAACCCTTCATGTTTGTTTTGGTTAACCAAGACTCAGACTTAAATGGAATATTTTACCTGTAGTAAATCATAGTTACAAATTACATAGTTTTACATTAGAGTTACAAATTCATGAACCATTAGCTGCCGACCTGGGATCTGATACCCTGCATATAATAGCACCCACATTTTGTAAATCATTTTTCATCAGCAAGTCAGTATCATTATCGTCATTCTTTACCAGATGAAAAAACTGAGGCATAAAATAAGGAACTGATTGGATCAAGGTCATGTAGCAAGCCAGCAGCAGAGACAGGAATAAAAACAAGGTGGCCTAAGACCTAGTGCAATGTGCCTCACTGTCATTTCCTCACCCCAATGTCTTTTTTTATCTGGGTTCCTGCATTTCAATTTACCCTCTTTCGAGTGTATTAACTTATTTTGAGGCAAAAATATTCTAATTTTCTGGTTGTGTGACTGCTCCCTCTATTGTGGTCTCTATGGGTACTCAGATATCTTTCTAGATGGTTAAAATATAAAACAAAAGATATAGCAAATGAGATTATATATACACTTTCTAAGATTAATTTAATGGTGACAGAGTCTTGGTTTCCTCATCCCTGTACAGATAGTTATCGTGTGCTGAAAGCTTTTCTTACTCTTTTAGTGCTGTTAGTGTTGACAACTCTAACCAATTAGTATCTTCTTTGGACTTCACTAACACGCTGTTTAGTAGTACTCTGGATAATTTATTAATTAAAAGCAGAGATGCCAGAAGGATCTGGAATTCACCAGTTGGTATCTTACCGTATTATTTATAGTCCTTCTAACCAGCTTCGGATCCTAATTTATTTTGGGGTTAGTCTTCATGAAATACTTTGCCAGAAGTTGTAACGAAATTGCTGCTTGGTTGTTTTTTTTTTTTTTTCCCCCTCGTTTTGCTCACCAGATCTGTAATTCTATCACGAAAATAACTCTGTTTATTTGACAGAAGAGATGACAAATTTTTTGAACACTGAAGGTCCTCAGAATCCAGAGTGTCTCACTTGGAAGTCTAAAGGCATGACTACACTCCACAGTTAAATATAACACAAACCATCAGCATTCAAGCTAGCTGCAGAATGGAGCTCGGAATACTCAGCAGGGCTTTTCAGCATTAATACCAAAATGAGCGTCTCTGTGTGGACATACAGCTGTGCTATGTAGAAGTACTGGCATGGATCAGTACTAGCTCAGGTAGAATGAGTATGTACTACATCACTTTCCATTGTACAACACAAACACATTGAAAGCATCTTTGAAAGACAGTCGCAGTTCCCGCAGACAAGTTGCAAAAAAACAGCAATTAAGTGCCTGAAATACCAGGTGGCACTGAAGCCTCTAAATCTATGAAAGTAATCCAAAGCTTTGCCTCCCTGGATGAAAAGACGTCACTTCAGTGCCAGAAGTTCTGCTACTGTGTATACTGAGAGGCACCACTGTGACAGCCCCGCACACTGGAGGCAGTTAGTGATTCACAAATTTGCACGTAGGACCCTTCAGAGCGGCAAAGCTCGCAGGGGTTACGCCTGGCAGCCAAGGAGAACAGTGCATCAAGCACGAAGCAAAGCAGCATGGATACTCTTCTTCAAAAGTGTAGCACAAGGAGTGAAAAGTGGTGAAAAAGCTGCGAGCCCTACAATAAATGCCGCGCGGTTCTGCGAAATGCCACCTTTGACACGGTAAATAAAAAATGTTACTGAGTATCTAAGTAATTACGTAGCTCCTGGTGGCTCCTGTAGTATCTACTCCCCTGTTAGGATCTGATTCAGCAAGGTATTCAAGCCATGTTCACAACTAAAACTTTCCAAGTATTCCCACCACCTTCACTACGAACAGTCAGTCCTCTGAAGTTTCTTACAATGCTGAACTGAGGACATTCAACATACGTCCTTCCCTGTAACTGACACTTCAAACACTACTTACTTAGAACTTCATTATATAGGTAAACGTTGCAGTGATTCTTCAGTCTCAGTAATAAATAAAGGAAAGATATATTTCAAATTACAGACTGAAAAAGAGTTCTTTTGCAATTCTTCCAACAATTCGCAATTGTAAGTGCTTTGCACTGGGATGAAACAAAGTTTGATTTTTAAATCAAGTTTGTTTTTTAAACAGAAGGGAGATCATAAGAAACATCCCACCTGTCCCACCATAACATTTTAAGAATTCTCGTTACAAATACATCCCACTTGTCTTAAAGTTCCTGCTCTTAATTACTCATGAAAAATGGAACATCTCCAGGAGAGATTAGAAAAGATGCACTGCATGGTTCTCAACACTTCAGATGCCTCTCAAGTGGTATATCCATACCAGATCCCTGGCAAGAGGAACACCAAACAATTTCAAGGGCATAGCTCATGGTTATCTCTTACCAAGTGACAAACAGAATGCCAAATCTGGACCAAAATAATAAATGGAATATGGAAGATGAGGCACAGGGAAAAAAACAGTACAAACTCAAACCTTCTGAGAGGAGGGCAAAGGCCTAAAAGAACATAACCAAATGTTGGTATGTGATGGGAAAAACTACAGCTGAACATGGAGCAATAAACTGGAGAAAGGCAGAGAAAACAGTAGCCAAAAGGCAATCCTTTTCTTAGTAACAACTGCAGTCCCACTCAGTCAAGAGATGAATGAACCTAAAAATGTGAAAGGGAAGAAAACTACATTTTAAGGAAGATATCTAAATTTTGGCACGCAGGGAGTAAGGACTGCTTTTGTACAAGAGGCAGCGTCTATCTACACCCTGTTCTTTGTGGGCCAAGCCTTTTCTAACTACTCCAACTCATCACAGGAAATGGGATGACAAAAACAGATATGTAGGCATATCTATTCTACCTATATGTGCCCTCCTCCATGTAACAAAGGAGGACATTTGACACATTTCATAAGAAAATGACATTATTTTGACACGAGGAATTCTTTCTTTTTGAAGTTTGATTAAGTATATTAACAGCTGAAAGCCCAGGCTGATGTCCCTCATCTGAATGCTCATCAGACTTAGCTCTACCTAATTTCTCAACTCCTCTGGGGCTAGTAAGGATCCATTCATAATCCCAAAGTCACCATTTGCCACCACTTCCAGGGATTTGGCAGCTTGATCTATACTAGTAAATCAAACACTGCCCAGAAACACTCCTGAACACTCGAATATGATCACCTACATTTTAGATTGCTGAAATTGCTCTTGAAATACTTTTCACTCATGCCAGCTAGCACTCTCCTAGACAATTTACAGACACAGTTCAGAAGTGAGAACATTTCAGGAACCATTCCAAATAAGCAGGTGGATCTTGCCACAAATAGCTTTGGAAGCTTACAGAATTTACACTATAGACATCAGCTGTTCTGTGCAGTGGGACTCAAGAGCACGGGGGTGATCCTGGATACATCAAATTTAACAGTCTAGACACAGCCTAAAAATCAAGTTGCAGTGGTAGCCCAGTGAAACCACGGCTCACCCTAGTGATGTTTTTGTTGCTTCACTCAAAAAAAAAAAAAAAAAAAAAA
>VZSF01001803.1:113642-328070 GCA_013398295.1 Chionis minor
AAAAAAAAAAAAAAAAAAAAAATTAAAAATCACTAGGAACACATAGCTGCCAGCAAAATAAAAAACACCTACACACATTTAAGGGGACATGGTTTAGTGGTGTTTTTGGTAGTGTAGGTTATGGTTGGACTCGATGATCTTGAAGGTCTCTTCCAACCCAAGTGATTCTATGATTCTATGATTTCCTTCCTTGACATTTTCCAACATTCCTAAGCAGTCCTTGGGTTCTGAACTATCCTGGAGCTCTCCACCTCCACAGAAGGGTGCTCTTCAGTATCTTTCTTTTCTGCAGGTGATTTTCCATTAATCTAAGTCATCTCCTGCTAATAGTATAGTACACACCATTTTTCTCAAGCCTGATCTGGTCTGACCATCTCGGGATGCTTCAGTGCACCTGCCTGATCAGTTACCCTGCTATGGCCACAGAACTTCACACAAGTTGATGACTATCCAGTTGGTGTACCATGGGCTTGGCCTTGCCCTGGAAAATACAAGAAAGATTCACACCCCAAAACCCCCAGCCCATTAAGCATAGAACTGGAAAAGATGATGATTTAAGAAAATAGCACTGAGTGGAGGATAAGGAATTAAAAAAATCATTTGGGGTTCTCTATCCTTCTTTTCTGATTTTGGGTATCTCAGTTTCTTATACAAGAAGAGCACATAGAAACTCTTTCTTGAACCTCTCTGAATGTAGTATATGCTGAAGAGAAGTTTTTTTGACTCAAATTTACTTTCTTTCAATACTCATGATGGAAAACAAATGAGGCTGACAGCTTCTTGGACCTTCCACTCTGGGTTTTAAGGCATGACGGAAGAGAATTTCCCTCTGTGAGCTAAGCGTACGTTGGAATGGATTTTTCATCTATTTTTAACAGTAATTTATCTAATTGCTCTGCATTATGCTACAGCACATCATGATAAACTGTATTTTTACATGGCTGCATTACAGTTTCAGACATTTTATTACATAATCTATGATGACATTTTACTTGCTGTATTCATCCTGGAAGAACAATGCAAAAATGGCTAAAACAATGCAAATGCAGTTTTCATATCATGCCTGCTTAGGATACAGGGATAATGATGTTATACAGTACTTATTAATGCTTTCTCAGTCAATATGTTATGATGTACTGAATTCGTTGTGTCATGGGGCTCAATTGCTTAGATTTGGCAGTCAGATGAAATTATAAGAAATGAAAAACGGGGCTAATCAAACCTAAATGTGATCCTAAATTTTTATTGACTGAATTTATCCAATGTTACCTGTTAAGGCTGGAACCTCACTGAGAGGAGAAAGGTGTAGAAGTGGTTGAAGTGAGGGGAAAAAGACACATCCCTTCTGCTCTCAATGAAAACCGAAAGTTTGGGCGGGAGTGCTGTTTGAACTCCATTTTCTTTGCAGGGGTGACCTGATTTTTAAAAGAATTATTGCCTCTGAGTGGTAACATAGCTATTTACATGTAAAACTGCATTTGACATATGATATGTAGTCATATGGAATACAGCAGTATCTTTGTTAGTCAGGTATGAGATGCATAAAACACGTGCAAGTGAACCAGGACTGGTACTATGCATGGCCTAACACTGTAGTGACCATTTTTTTTGTTAAAACTGCCTCCTAAACGTTACTAATATTTGATCAAAATTATGCATTCAGTTTTCACTGGTTATTAGAAACTTACAAAATTATCTGTGTTCCTGCAGCCCCCTAAAAGGTTGCGCATCGGTATCAGCCATACACATCTTTGATTTGCATGTTTTAAATAAACTGCCAGATTAACTAGCAATAACCAAACAGTTTCTTTTAAGAGGAGAAGGGGCAGCTTTCCTGGAACTAGTCCATTTTTTACCTATTATCTCAACAGATACCTCCAGTAGAAGAGTGGCAGAAGATACCAGAATTAGTTCTTTGTAGTAGCATCTCTTCCTTTTTCCCGAAGATAATCAAGGACAAGGTGGCACGAGATAATTAACTACAAGTATCATTAGCTCCCTGAATCATCTCCATGACTGATACTGAGCTCCTGCAGGCAGCCCCGGCTTACAGTCTGCGACTCCCAGGGAAGATATTTCAACACAAAAAAGAGGCCCTCCACCAGGGGAAGAAGGAGCTCTGCATATGAATGACTACATCTTGCCCGGCTGATATGGGAACTCCTCAGTATTTCCAGCTCCACACTGCCGGGCTAAAGCAGCTTACCATAGGGATACCACACTTGCTTCTTTGACCTCTGTCTGTTGCTTTTGGGAGTGTCTTCAAATAGGACCACTGGCTCAAAAAGCTTCCATTTATTAACTCTAGAATAATCGCGTAATTTTTTAAAAATAAGTAAGTAGGGAGCTCCTTACGTCAATGTAAGTAAATAACTGGCCTGCATTTGTAATTAATAACTTCTGCAGACAAAGTGCTGTATTGGAAATGGAAGATCAGAATTTTGCCCACCAGGCTTACACCCCAATTTTACTGTACTGTTGATGTCAATCCCTGTTTTGAAACAGCATACATAGAGGCAAACTCATAATTCCCTTGGATATCTCAACAAAAGTTGCTAATTCTCAAAGCAGTGAAATAGTTCCTTGCTCCCGAAAATAACACATCAATATGTATTTAAGAGCTCGCCTTTAGACAATTAAGTTTTAATTTTTAATTTCAGTAATCCACTGCCTCAGTCTCTCCATTTTTAAAAGTAAAACTACTGAGTATTTATAAAGTGATTTCATTTTCTTGGATAAGAAGCTCTGCATCTGCTACTTATTCTTATTTAGTACTATTAAAATGGTTGCCATTTTTGCATTTTACAAGGTAAGTCTTTACAAGTAACATGAAATAAGACCATTTTCCACGTGGCATCTTATGTCAAAGAAGGGCAACGTTGTTAATAAAAACAATTTTATACCTAATATAGACAATTTCACTATAAAAATTTCAGAATGCATACAATTATGTTAGAAAAGAATTTTGTAAGTATCCACGAAAAATAATTACATCTTTTATTTTGCACATCCAGTTTCTGTGCAAGCGACACATGGAAGAATATGTTATTAATCCTGAAGCAAAACCACGAATCTTGTCAATACTTACCAGGGTTCAAAAAACTAGAGAACGCTGTTGTTACACTGAAGGATATGGCACACACACAATTTCACTACACTGACTTTAATGCTTTAATACTACTAGATCTTACCAGTAGGCAGCACTGTTACATCTTTTTAGATGTTAGCAATGTTAATGACATACAGTGCCATCTGCAACTTTCTACATAATATCTGACCTTTACTTCCATTCAACCCTCATTATTTTTTCTTCACGCAGTGTTTCTATCTCCCAGATTTTATTTCATAAAAGAAAATAAGAAGAAAATCAAAATGCTGGAATATTTTTTAGCACATCAAAAATGGAAAATGGATATTGGAATGGTATATTGGATTGCACTGATCAATTACCATAACTGTCATTATTTAAAACGTGGCAATATCTGTATCAAATGATGAATTACCTTAGGCAAATATTTCAGTAACGGAAATGATTCATTTCAGTATTGATTAAATCATTTAGGCCTTTAAGATCTTAAAAGAACAAACTGATAGAATAAACAATGGTCCTGATCCAGAAAACCCTTGTTCAAATGAAGAGCGCATGAGCCTTCCATTATAAGAGCTGTATCTTAAATCAGGCTATTCTTCTCCAGAAGGATTTAAAGTGTAAAATTCAGAACAAGTGAGTGTTATGAAATCAATAATCTGTTCTTATTACTCCTTAGAGATAGACAAACCTAAATATACAAACAAGTACAATGCCCTCTTAACTGATAATTTTCATTTTTTCCATTCCACAGAGTTTGTATCATCAACTAATTGGACCTTGATCTTGTATTTGCTAAAAATTAAAATTCAATACTGAGTTCAATAGGATTTTTGGATGTACAAGAAAGGAAGAATTTTGTGCCAAATATACATGTACCCAGCTGCAAAGGTTACTGGCAGGGGTTAATAAGTATATTTGCAAAGCACAGATAATGAATACTTACATTAGAATATGTAACTATTTTCTATATATATGTGTAGACACACACATGCATACCCACGCAAGCACACAGATATATATTTATATGAGTAAAAGTTTAAAAATAAACAGTATTCTCTTAGTTCATTGGTAAACAAGATATACTAGCTTAAACATCTTAGTAGTGCCATAGATTTTTTCCCACTTTCTGTCCTACTTTCACATCAAAATTATAATTTCGTATTTCATAAAGAGGCACTGAAACGTAAAATGGGCCAACATCAAAATATAACAAGGAAGCAAAGATAAATTAGAGGAATTCTTTGGTTCTTTCACTAACTAATCAGAGATATACAGAAAAGGACCTTTTAAGTTTAATGATACCTGCTCATTAAATGATGCTAAACACTAAAATACCACGAACAGCAGGGAATTTCAGTTTACATTAGAGAAAAAAATAAAAGGGTAAAAATGACTGAAGTTGGTCAGTTCAAGCTGATAGGGCACTTCAAATGAATAACAGAAGAATAAAAGAGACACTCTAGGTTAAATTAGGTTCTCCTATGCCTTTTCTTGAAAGTGCTTAACTTCACAAATTTTATTTGAATTAACTAACCTGCCAAAATCAAAGACCTGAATAGGGGTAAAGTTAAACAAGCAACTATACTTCACAGTAAGTTTACCCATTAAACAGCAGATAAAACCTCTGCATAAGAAAAGATGGGGGAAACAGTTTTAGAATGTGCATTTTTTCCTTCTCTAGTCAGGGAAAATGTCATCCCTTTCATACTCTTGAAGTAAAGCTGTAATTCAGAATAAAATTATTCAGATATGGGACTTAATTCTTCTAATAATCTGTTTGTAAGAATCCTATTTCTCTAAGTTCAGCAGTGTTCTTTCTCTCCATTTGAAATATATAACACTTGAGTACTACCATTTTAGTGCAGCATTAAAGATATTAAACAATTAATTATACTGTATTACCTGACTAATAACTTTTGCAAATACATTGCTAAGCATTTGAAGGAAAATAAGCCATTTGAAGAAACCGTCAAGGTGGAAGGGGGAAAAAAAGGTCATAAATAAGGAGGTGGCTTCAAATCTTTCTCAAAATACATGCTATACCCTACGTTAATTTTGTTTGAAGGTGATTACATTTATCATTAAAAAGACTAAAAGAGAAGAGTTCCATCCTGGTTTTTTCTGTGCTTGCAGCTGCAACATACTAATAAAAATACATATTCCACATAGATTCTATCTCACACTTCCACCAAATTTTCTTGCTGTTCTTCAATTAAAAAAAAAAAAAAAAAGACAAAACCCACTTTATTAAGCAGACAAACTTCTCTTAACAGATAAGTTTTAACCGCAAAAACTCTAGTCCTGAAAGTGGATCCTTGTAGGCTGTATAACCTGCTTGAAAGACTCTGCTGTAAGATCCACCTGCTCACTGACTAGGTGTTTAATTTTTATTACACACAATACTTTTAGATTTAGTTAGCTATTTTTAGCTAGCATTTTAGCAATGTGGGAGAGGGACAGAGTCAGAGAAAGAGGAGAAAGGAGCAAGAATATATTTGGTTGTACACAGGTAGTAAGCAACTCTCCCCGTCTGGGTCTGTTTTAGGCAAAGTAAGTGTCTCTGTTATTTAATGTCCCTCCCAGAAAACCCCCAACTTCGCAGGTTAATGCTCGGCCTGAGGATGCAACACTGGACGGGACACAAGAGCCATGATTTTAGTCAACGGCAGAAAAATAATTTTAGATTTGATTTTCAGAGGTAATAAGCAGTCATGGTTTCCAAACATGTCTCCAATCCAGCCTATTCATCTCGCAGATTTAAATGCTAACCCATGAGACACGGGTAATAGTTGCCTACCTCACTGCGGGGCCGCAAGATTGCTCTCATTGCTTTGAAACGCTCCCAATACCATAAGCATGGCAGGAATGCAAACATGCAATCCCAAAGTAAGAGGTGCAGAGCCATTTGTTCTCTTTGGTCACAAACTCCCAGTGGACCTTTACGATAGCCAACTCCAAGGGGATGGATCCATGCCTCCATCTAAATTAAGTGCCATCACCTTTAAACTTTATTCTCCATCACGAAGTTGTTGTATTGAAAAACCAGACATAAAGGTGCTGAGTGAGAGGTGCTGTGTCAGCCTCAGAATAAACACTAGGTTGCTTTAATATGCCACAGCTGTAACTGGCAAGATGGAGGAGAGCATCACCCATCTGGGAGCAATGTTAACAACTAAAAAAGGTACAGTAGCAGTTGTAGAATAAGAGCATATGAAAATGCTGTATATATGGTGACAGATGGACTAAAATATACGAGAAAGATTGCTGCTCTATAAAAGTTGCCATAAAAAGGCATGACAAAGATGTAGATGAGATAAAGTATATAAATAACATGATGGGCATTATCATATAGGATACATTTTATTCCCCACTTCAACCATTACTTCTATTTTATCTTTAAGAAAATGAATAGTTCACTTCCTGTGACAAAAGCCAGGCAAATCTCTTGGCACTTGCAACCAATGTTACCGCATCGATCAGGGAACAATCTCATGTGTATGCTCAGACGTACATAAAGGCTCTCCTACAGTTCACTGCAAACAACTAAGTTAACCGTAGCATAAAGAGCAGTGAGTTACGTCTCCCCATACCTTAGCAATACAATCAGAGCTAACAAGGATACAACATTTTTGTTCACACCTGTACCAGGTTAACTCAAGTGAATACACCCAAGTACCTTCCGTTTGGGTGAAATTCAGCAGTGAAGAATTTCCTTAGAGATATTTCTCCCAGTCAGAACACCACCAGAGTGCATCTGAAAAAAAAACATTGGTTGCACTCTGTAACTGTCTTCTCAGTCCATTCCAGGTAACACTGGAGAGTATTTCACGCTAAAGGCCTAAGCAGAGCATGAAAAAGATGAAATAGCACTACCAGTCTCCTTACACTGAAAATGGTATACCATCTCAAATCAAAATTTAGAAGGTGAGTGTGGACTTTTTCATTCAGTGAGAGGGAAGGAACTGATTTAATCTTTTTGTGGTCACCAAAATCATGAAGAAAACAACTTTTTAATTAAGAAATATAAAGTTACAGGAAATACAGGAAATGAGCAGCTGAAGTTGCCCTTGCTTGTTAGGAAAACTAGCAAAGGATTAGTTAGGCTTCGTTGAGAAAGTCATTTGTAAGACAGCATTGACAACTATGTAATTACAACATCAGATACACTGAGTTAACAGCTTATTCATTCTACTAGTAAATATGGATGAGAACAAACAGGGCGTTGTTATCTTCATTCTCATTATTATTTTTACTACAAGTGGCTGGAAGCATCAGCTGAGAGGCCCCACTGATAGAGGCGCTCTATGAACCACAGCAAGAGACACCACCACCAAAGAACTCATAGTCTGATCAAAGACACCTTGCAGAATAATTTAAAGGAATTTTATCCGTTCCCTAACTTGCACAATTTATTTAATGATTTTTGCAGCATGTCTTACAACAAATATTTCCTTATCTATTATTCTTAACTAATTCTCCTCCTATTCTTAAATCATATTAAGTCACATCATTGCTTTTCGACAGCAAAAATTCTCTCCTCTAGCATAAAAGCAGAGCTGGACAATCTGGGGTTTTTCAGCTCAAAAGGAGGGAACTCACAAACTAAAGATGCATCCCTTGTGTTCGCTTTACAAATGCACAATCCATCAAGTGACTAAGTCTACCCGGTCCCCTGTTTTTCCATGAGAGGAAACAGAAACTTGATCCCTGAATACCACTTGCCCCCCTGACTGCCTCTCCCTGTAACTGTTTTGAGGCGGAAGAGAAACGCACAGGGCAAGCACTTGGGAATTGGAGGGACAGGTACAGCTTGAAGGAAGAAGTCCCAGTATACCCAGAACTGCTTTGTAGAACTTAATGCTGGACAAGTGTGATGTATGTAGTCTGAAGGAATGATATTCTCAAAAAACCCCTATGTGTTTGGTTTACAGTTATTATTAGAATGCCTATGCCTGCCACTGCTTTACATTCCACAAACATTGATACAGTATTTTAATCAGACCCTTTAGCTGAGTATTGCACAACATTCAAGCTCTAACTGATATCTTTAAATAAAATGTAGAGATAGGAAAAAATTCACCAGACCATTGATCAAGTCTGTGCTACTTAAAAGCCAATATGATGTTTCAAAAAACGATGCATCAAATACTGCAACTGTGCTTTGTCAAAACGCTGAGAGGTGCTTTGGTGATGCAAGAATAAATGCCTTGCAATTAAGAGTGGGAGCATTACCTGCTGCCCTGACAAGTAATTTGCAAAACACTTTGCCCACCTGTCTACGCACAAACGTCCCATGATTTTAACCAAGTAATGAGCACAATGGCTCTCCTTTAGAGCCAACCAAATTTAAACAGAACTATGCTGAAATGTGTGCAGTCTATAGTATACAAATTCTATATATTAGTTTTGTTTATACTTATCTGTTTGTTAATCCTAGAATTCATTTTATTTTCTCTTACCCTGCCCGCATTCCCTTTAATTTCATTCTCCTCCTTTGTCTAATCTTCTCACTCTACTTTTCCCTTAGTCTTCTGTTTTATCCAGTTACTTCTCTAGTCTGAAAAGAACCTGGCTTAATATTGAATAATATATTAGTAAGTGGTTCTTTGCTATTTTGTGTTTCCACTTTCACTTCTAGCTGTCTTCTCTCTTACCTCTTACATCCTTTCCTCCTTCCCATCTCAGTCATTTATCATAGAATTTCTATTCCTTTCAGTCCCTTCTGGCCTTAAAATCTCTGCATCTTTATTGAAAACATTACTTACTGGCTTATTGAAAGTTCTGAAAAAGCAAGACCTAACACAGAATTGATCTAATGGGATCAACCTGTATCTACCATCTTATCATGTATCTCAGCAATCTGAATGGCATCTGGTCCATCTTGAAGGACAGTGTGGTATCCAGATGATCAAAACAAACATGTCCTCTTTTTTGACCAAATTAATATCCATTATATTGGTAAAAACCCTCTTTGCTAACATAGGTTGAAGGATAGTGTTTTCTTCTATTGAAAGAATTTATAAGCTTCTGATAGTAACTTTTTTACAAATGAACCTAGTATCTATATTAGTGATCACAATTTTTAGGTATGTCCCCAGAATATATTCATTTAACAGGGTAATTATTGACTATCCATGACTATACAAACGGGAATTCCTTTTCTTCGGGGAGAGGCTACCAAAATACACTAAATATCATCAAAACTGCTACAGATTGTGGAACAACCCCTGCGTAGCATCAGATCCAAAGAATGCCATACAATGTCCATTATAAATTATAAAATTATTTACACCTAGCAATCACAATGTGCTAGGTGCTTTCCAAATAGAGGAGAGTGATGTGACCAGCATGTAATTCCAGCTAAATGAAGTTATATTTCTTCATTTGCAAACTGAGAATAGTGGAACCTGCCTTCTTTAGAAATTACATTAACAAAAAAATGCTTCCAGAACAGTGTGTTGCTTCTATAAACACAAAATTATTCTTGCCCAATGCTAAAATCTAAACAAAATATGTATTAAAAGACAAAAGTAAAGCATTACCTTAAAACAGATTGGCCAATATGGTGGTTATGTTAACAATACTAGGAGTTGTACTCATTTTTCTTCTCACTCTCCCCATTATTTATTTGCTTCCTGCATAGATTACGAAATAACATAAACTGCTTATAATACAAATTTTTATAATACAGAGAGGCAAATGACATGTTACAAACCCAAAAAGGGGCAGGAAACATATCCCTTTGTACTAGTGTATATGGAATGGATTGAAGCTGGCCATTAAGATTAAGAATGCACACGATCACCTCAATTCCTTCAGATGGAAGAGAAAGGTCAGAAATTTATCTAGGAAAAAGTCTACATGAGGTGATACAGAAGCTTCCTTTATGCTGCTTTTAAAGAACTTAATCAGAAAGTGGTATTTGACCCTACCAAAGGTAAGCAGAGTCCAGGGATTGTCTTTAAAAGTTAGTATTCCTCCACAGTTACCTAAAAATTTAATTTGACATTGCACCGCTTTTCATTACAACTAGAACAAAAAAAGGACAGTGCATTGTTCTTTAGCATTTCTTCCCTTTACCACAATAAAATTTGGTTCCTGAGTTGCATCTTTCTGTTCTATTTTGCAGAGATAAACTTTAGCCTTACATCATGGACAAACATCCTTAGTGTGTCTTGACAGTTTAGCAATAACTAATTTAGATTTAAAATACTCTCATACACCAGGGAAAGAACTTTATTATTTGGATTTCATATTTTCAGAGAGAAGGAAAAAAGGCAGCATTTAGCCTCATATTAAATCATTTAAATTTAAGTCCTCACATGTATGTTAATTTTCTAATAATCTCCTACAATCAAGAAAAATCTACACAGTCAAAGGAGCCTAGAGAGAAATTAAGCTGGCCATTCGCAAGGGCTCTTCGTTAGTTGCCTAAATGCAGGTATCCATTGTTATTTTAGATGATCTAGGGCATCATGCCCAATTTTTAGCTGCCAGTCCAGGAGGACAGAGGTCTCCCATTCGTCCTGTGTTAGATCTGCTAATGCCCTAGAGACATCTCAGGTATCTAAAGGCATCTCTAGTGACACCAGGAATGTTTCTTCAGGGAAATAAACCCCACTTTAGACATTTACTCAAGGACAAGCAAAATCCCTCTCCAGACTCAGCTGATGGTACTAATTAAAGTGGGAGCTCAATTCACTACAACATGAAACTTTGCCACCTACTGCAAGTGTACACACCTAGGACTAGGCACGTATATCCAGGTGCCTCAGACTGAGAGCCAAACCTTATTCAAGATTCCTTAGGGTTTGTCAGTTGGACAGCATGACTAAAAATAATTAAAACTGGTACGCACTGAATACAAAAAGAAACTGGTCCATCTATGTCTGACAGGGCCACATATAAATTACAGCTGCTCAAATGAAGCCTTTTTTGTAGAAAAGTAACATCTCCCTTGAACTTTTTACCAAAAATTAATATAATTAGATTTCAAAAATTTACTACCCATCTGAGTTACACCCAGGACAATGAAGTTGTTCTCAATTTTTTCTCATGTGCAAGGCTGTGGTAGGTTCTCATTTTCCCTATTTAAATATGTGTCCCTATTTTTCAGAAGATACAAAGATATTGTTTAAGAAAACACAAGGTAGATTTGACTTTATTAGTCCAGTTTTGTAAGAGAAGATCTGCATGATCGTATTTTTTTCCTGTCAGTCAACCATCAGTACCTCCTGGGCCATTTCCTCCAAACGTGACAGAGCTTCAACTATCTGAAGTTGCTCCAAGCTTAATGAAAAAGGAAGACAAAGGTGTTATTAATGTACCCACCAAAATAAAGGCTGTGCCGCAATTGCTGCGCCACAAAGACTAATTAGAGATTTCACATGGATTCTACTGCTCATATAAATGTGTGGGTTTTTTTAGAAATGAGACTGGATTCTGTACCTTAGAACAGCAAAACTTATATGAACATACTAAAATCCAGCTGCCAGAATTGGAAAGCTAAACGGATGCTAAAGGCTTATGAAGAGGAGCTTTCAATTTCCTATCTCCTGTTAAAATCGAAAAACTTAAGAATACCTGAAATGCAACCAACAATGAATTTAAGTTTCATCTTGAAAACTTTACCTAAAAGCAGCAAAGACTGAAGACAATCAGATCTTCAGTACTGTTGTATCTTTTTAACAAGTTATACACTGGCAGAGCCCAGCTGCAGAGATTTTTCCTGTATAACAGGGTTCTTCGTTCTTTTCTTCAGACACACCTTTTTTCCTAAAGCTTATCTATTGTGGATAGTGTATTTCTTTGCTACTGCAAGCAGTGTTTGGGAACTCTAAGGTCTTCACCAGTATTGATGCAGGACTGCAGAAAAGACACAGGTCTCTCTCTGCCCGAGTTACAAAATAGCATCCTTCACTCTAAGGAAAACCTATGAGGTAACATCTGCTTATCTTCTATGATTATACTAGTATCAGTAAGGAATATTATAAAAAGGGGAAAAGAGGGAAAGCATCTTACCTTTATCCAGATCAGGATAAGCAGTTGGACTGACATTACAAAACAGAGGGGAAGAGAAATGCTACACCATCACTGGTACAGAGCTGCTGGTGGGACAACTACTTGTGCTGGGCTTCATCCCCTTGGAACAAATACTGAGAAGATTCATGGGCAGGGACCTTAAGAGCTAGTGAACACTTGGACAGTCTAATGAAAAAGTAAGGGAGGACATTGGTTCCTCATCTGCGAACTTTAGAAAAAGGGAAACAGAAGAGCGTATTTGGGAGAGTAGTGCAAGAGACTCCAAAAGAAGTGTGGACACATAAGAACCATATAGCAGGAAATACAGATTAATGACACTCTCTGTGGAGTGTACCAGACTGTAAAAATCCTCCTTGTGTACCTCCAACAACACATTTTCCCCACACCATTTAAATCCTCAGGTTTCCTACATACATTCACGTCTGTCTGCGTGAATGTCTCCACTCAGCAATTCAGAGCTTGTTCTGCCATAGGTTGTAACTCTGTACCTCAATGTGAAATTAAAAAATACAAGAACCGTTCTCACATCTACCATGGAGTAACTACTACCAATTCCTAATAATATCAATGTGTACGAAAATATTTATATACTACCTCTTATACACTGATGACTGTACATTCATGGCCTCATGTGAGGTTTCCTAATCAGCAATGGGTTTGGTCTTTTTCTTTCCTTTCTGGATAATAATTTAGAATGTCTTTCCACTTATCTATCTTTATCTTGCATAGGTACGCTGCAAAGGGATCATTCACCTATTCAGATATTTTTCATAATTATTCAACTTTGTAAAGAGAGCATCACTAAATCCACCATAATTTTTTAGCTACTCTGGAAAGCAGATATGCCATGTACATCCTCTTTTTTTTTTCCCCCTGCTGAAGCAGCTGGTAAAATTCTTCATAAACCAATGAAGCAGAGGGTAAATTGGGAATACCAGACATGACAGGAATAGCCGTAACTCCATTCATGTCAACAGTGTTCAAAGGGACAAAAGCTCTTTTTCCAGTCAGAAAAAATAAGGCTAGTGCATATCTGGAGGAGAAATAAAGCCTCCAGAAAAAAGGTACTGCTCCACAACACAGAGCAATGCCTTTTCCTTATTCATAGCCGATTAGCACGAAATAAAATACAAAATACTACCTTTTGTAATTGCATTGAATGCAATGAGTCAATGTTAAGGATTTGAGTAAAAGTAGCCACAAATACCTTGTAAGCTATACAGACACTGCAGAATACTTAGAGATTATGTACCTCATAAAATTCAAAAGCAGCTAGAAGTTCAAGGTGGTAATCAAACTGATTTTACAATTGATTTTGTTCCTTTTCTTAGTAGATGACAGTGACGCTAGAAACCTTGGACTAACATGCATGATTTTGGATCTCAGGAGAACGAAGTCAATAGGACAGCACCATGGGAAACACAGGTAGAACAGCAATAAGGTCAGTGCAACAGGGCTCTGCGGTTTCAGAGAAACCAACTGTCTACATGGGGAACTTTGAGAATGATATTGGGGAATAAGGAGGAGGTGGAGAAGAAACCCGAGCAGGCAGAAAGGGGCACAGAATTTCCTATGACTGCACTCACAAGCAGAGGCCACAAAATACTCCCAGGTATGTCTTTGCAGCAATTAACATTTGTTCCCTATCATTTTGGAGGGTATTTCCAGAACCTGAACTATGCTGACAACGTCTAGAACAATCCCTCACTTATCAATGTTTGGAGTAACCTGGGTGAATCTAAGATTGGATCCAAATCTTTGTCACTGGTTATCTTCCTTGAAAGAAATACAGTCCACTTTGTCACAATATGAGGAGGTTTCGGAAACACTCCTCTTCTTGCCTCTTATAGTAAAATACGTTCCTGCAGTTCTGCTTAGCAGCTACACTGGCAAAACTGTAACAAAAATCTACAATATAAAATAGCTCTTTCAAACATTTTTAGTAGTAAACATTTTAGTGATGTCTGTTCAGATGAGCTTGGGCATCCTGTTCTCTTCAAATGGCAAAAATGTTGATACTTTGAGTAGCTAGTGCATAATGGGAATGAAAGTGTATGAGATCATCCTAAACCGAGAACACAGTGAGGAATATCTAGCTGCATGTCATCACTCAAACAGACACTAACCCAGTCAGAAGCATTAAAAAATGGTCGAGAGAACGCATGCCAAGAAGTTACTGCATATGTGGATGAATGGGGTGTGAGAAAACAGTGGAAAACTAATGACAATGGAACAGTTAAACTAGTAATACAGGTGTAGTCATGAAAACTGTACAAGTGTAAATGATTCGCAGATAAAATCCTTTAACTTCTATGGTAAACTAAAGCAAATTAATTAAACTGCAAATTGTGATTGCGTGTTGATATCTTATTCTGAAAAAGAAGAAAAAAGAAAAGAAAAAAGAGAAATCCAAACATACAAAAAAAAAATCCCAAAGCCTTTTCAATGTAAGCAAAGTTCTTGACATTTGTGAACAGTTGGAAACCTAAAGTGGGGTTTAAGTTAATGCTACATATGATATTCACAGAATCACTACATGTATGATTTTGTCTTTCCTGAACAGGTGAATGAGGCTTCAAGTCAACCACCCAGAACAGAAACTAAAGATCTTTTTAGACAATGAAAAGGAAGGACATGGAACACTTGGGGGTTTGGTCAGTGCTCACCACATATCAGAATAAAAACTTCAAAACAACTGGAATAATAGAGCAGAAATAAAGCAAATGAAGAGAAAGGCAGAAAACCAGTACTATAAAACCCATATACTGATTGCAACTTTACACAAAGAAGACAAAACCAAATGAATCACAAGTGAAGAAAAGGATAGTCTTAAGAGGCTGCAAGTTTTTTTTAGAAACACACTGAGAGTTAACAATATTTTTGTCATGCTACAGCATCTAGGCTATTCTGCTCTGGAAAGGCCTGATAGAAGAGACACAAGGATAGCTTGAAGGTAGACAGTCTGACTGGAGGCTGAGAGCTGTGACTGATGTGCCCGTTAAGGAACTGACATTCAAAGGACAGCCCAAAATCTCTTCTTCCGTGCAGGCCAGGGTGAGCACTACATGCTTTATTTATCTCCTCTATCCCAAATAAAATTTGAGACTACACCTGTGAAACAGGACACATTTAAAAAGGTAAGGTGGGTAAGTTGATTAGCTAATTAACCAAGCTCTTATATACAACCCATAGGGAGCATCTCAAATGCATAGGACATTTTTTGTTATTAAAAAAAATAGGACAAGGAAGATTTATCATTAAAATATATTTCACTAATTATACCACCTGGAGTTCCTTCCACCAAACAAACTTTTAATTAGAAAATGTGGGTTTATAGAAAGTGTTTGGTATAAAAGTTTGATTGTTTATTAAAAGCAGAATGTGGAAATTTCCTTGCATGCTAAGGAGCACAGCTGTACCACTTCAGAAGGTGTACTTTGTCTATTTAAACAGGTCAGGAATCTCTTCAGAAACTATTGGCACTTCTTTTTTGTATCCCATTTAGGAACAGGAGAGGCAAGATAAAACCAGTATTTGTTTTTACATGATGGAAGCGTTTCGCTAATTGTAGACATACAAATTATTTTCTCTTTAAGGAAGTAGTAAAACCCAATGATACATTTAATAGGAGCCAAACTGAAAAGTTGAATACTCAAGTCCCATACAGGCCCTTTGTATCAGCCGAGTGTTGCAAAGTAGCTGCTTGCTTCCCAGAAGCATCAATCACCTCATTCTCCGGGCCTGGAGAAACTCAGCTCGTGCACTGCAATGCACTATCTGTGTGCGCTGGAGATGTAGCTACGTCTGCCATGTATAAAATCATTTCAACTGCTTATAGAATGTCTTAAGGAAAAGCAGCAAAGTACCACTTTTAATGCACGCATTTTTTATGCCCATCCTCATGCTCTTAAAATAATAATTCATCTATTTCTTTCAGTGTAGGAATACCACTTTCAAGATAATATCAGTTAATATTTTTCTGAATTGGGTTTTTTTCCCCTGAATATTTGCCTTAAATAAGGAGTTAAAAGAATGTTACTGGACAGACAAGGCAAAGCTGCGTGACTATACGCGGTATCGCAGGGACAAATCCCTCTTTCACATATTCCCTAACTTAGTCCTCATACAAGGGAAGAACCGTGAGGTCCCATCTCTTGGGTTGGAAAAAGGAAGTGAACAGCCGCCCTCCAAAATCGGGAATGATCAAGGAAAGAACAATGACCTGCATTTATTCCTGGGTAGTGGTCCCAGTTGAGTTAATAAAGTTGTGGCCTAATTAAACTGAGCACTTCACATCTTGTTTTTCTTCTTGCATGGCCGGGACAATTAAGCATCCTTTGATGTAGAGTGCTCTGAGGAAATCTCCCAATTACTTTATGAAGAATTTTTGTCATAAAGCCTGAGAGAATTTATTGAAACCACCTACAGTGGAATGAGGCCAGAACCAATCAACACTGGATGACCAGACTTAGGGCTAAGGAGAGGCTACTAAGACCACAAGCAACACATCATACGGAGAAATTTAAGCTCTAGGGAGTGCTAGTCGAATACAGTAAGCTGAACAAAATTCTGTGGGAATTACTTAGTTTCAGTCCTCGAACAGAAAGTGTTGACAATTGCCAGTTTTCTGTGTACTGGAAGTTGTATTTTACTCTGACTGTACTCCAATTGAAAACTAAATTAATAGTACATGTAACTGCTCTGCTTAATCAAGTTGAAAAAGGTATTTTGTTACTTTTTACCAAAAATAAGCAAGACTGTTACTAATTCCACATATTAGTAATTTAAAGTAACAGTTTATTAACCTAAAATCAGTGTGTTATGGACACAGGATAATAAGGAATTCTCCAACCTACTGTTATCATAGGCAACCATGCTGTATATTTTCTTCTATTATCTGATCCATTTCCACCTTAAAACTAGTCAGGTTAACTAATGTATTTGAAAAACTAAACACACAGAAGAAATAGTCTTAGAAAGTAATATGCATATATATTCTAAGTTTATGTATTAAATACAATATATATATAGTTGCATATATACACAATATAGAAATTGTATATTCCCTATTTTAAGTATCATAGACTGTATTTCACTAATTGGTACACGCAATTCATCTGACTTCACATGCACCGTAGATACAACTTTTTTTAAAAGCTGTTTTCGGATGGCAGTAATACGGAAATAATAATTAAAGAAAATAAACGGAACCAATAATAGCGCCTTCTAGCTTTCATAAAAGTATCACTTTCATATTGTTCTAACATTTAAAAAATCTTAGATTGAAACTGTTGTCTCCATTCAGTTTCCAGTTGTGGAGACAAACACCCCCCAAGCCCTAAAGAGAACAGTTATGCAATTGGAACATCTAAAATCTTTCTTTCTAGCATAAGAAAAGTATAGTATTTTAAACTTTCATCTGTTAGTACTTATTTTGTGCACGGGGTAAAATTTGTTCTGTAAAATTTGTTTTGATAGTCTAGCTAACTCAGCTTTCTGGCACTGAATCTTTACAATTATAATGTGAATTAAGTTTTAAAGATGGTGGTATTATTCACTTACCTAACACAAACCGGGCAGAAAATAAATAAATAATAAAACCCCAGCATAAAATCCCCTATAAGGTAATTCATCATTAGTACAAATTAGCTCTAAAATGCATCACGGGCAAGTAAAAAAAGCTTCAATTATTTTTGTCTTACAGTATAATAATGAGTCTTGACTAGGGAAAAAAGATACAATAATTTAGTAATGTTAAGATCTACTCACTGGAAAACACCACTACTGCTGTTGAAATATTTTAAGACATATATTCCATTCAACTCCCCAAACAAATAGCAGACCATACTTCAAATGCATTGCAAGACTATTAGGTAATCTTTTTCTTTGTTTAGATTCAGTAGGGTTCAGTGACAAACATTCATCTTCTCTTTCTATAAAAGTTCCTGTTCTTTTGCTTAGTTAAGAATTGCTTTAGTTTTAGTAGCAACTCAATTTACTTCACCATTTATTAGCCTCACACAATAAACTTCAAACAAAATGCAAAAATGATCATTTAACTATTTTAAAATTATGAATTATTTGCTCTATGTTTAGATCACACAGTGGAAAGAGCAGTTACATCTGTAGGTAGGCTAATAGAATCAGACACAAAGCTTCTGAAATAAACCAATACCAGCTGCTCCCATGCCTCATTACTCGGCAGTAGCTGCTCGCCTGAAATATTGTACGTCGCAGAAGCGCTGGCTTTCAAAAGCCATGCAGACTTTTGAGAAGATGTAGCAGTACAAAACAGACACTTCCCTCAGACAGAAAGAAAAAGAAAAGTCCTATACTTCAGGGTATGTGTTCAACTATTTTCCATTCTGAGGCACACATATTTTCCACCACAGTGCATTTTACTTATTTTAACAGGTGAAAGCAATTAGATTTTAAAATTGTCACATCGTCAATGTTTCCCCTTCTAAAAGAATAATTTAAAATTTCTAAAACTAACAAAATATCTTTTTGATTAGTAACACATACTTTGTGCTTACAGAAGATACTAAAGTAGGAATGACACTATCATAACCAGTGTCTTATCATTTAGATCACTAAGAGAGGATATATTAATGAAAAAAAACCCAACAGCTTGGCTCCAGATATACAGTGCAGTCAAAAGTATATTTGCACACAGTATATTTTTATAGCTGTAAGCATGCTGCACAAAAACAAGAACTTCTAAAAAAACAATCAGCTTTCACAATCCTTATTAACTTCATTTGGCTTACTGTACTCTCCAAAAATTAGACTGCAACAGCTAAAATTCTCAGTAAAAGGTACTGTCAGACCCTCATCATCTAAAATGGTCATTACAAAAGCCTAAAGAGATTCCCCTTCTCGAAACACAGAAGCAATTTTAATGTAAAAGTTTACACAATTAATATTACAGAGGTTTAATTTCCAAGAAACCCCAAAGAATTCAGTATTCCATGGCTCTCAGGATTCATCTTCAAAACAGAGGGTTAGTTTGAAATGTTTAGGTGATACATTTGGTATTAGAATTAAGAACTTGAGTATGTTTGAAAGAACATTTATATTCTAATAGGAATCAGTTGTATATTTCTAATTTGTCTACTCTGAAGATAACATTTTGATACACACAAATTAATTAGGCAGAAAAATTATAGCAGACTTCTGCTTTATTTAAAAAAATATTCAACACGGTGTTCAGTAGGTACTCTGGAGTATCCTTTAGAGGCAGTATGTCACAATATCATTCTTAATTTTAAAATGCTAAAAAAATGAAATGCAAGTTATGTGATGGTATATGTTTCAGAACGGCATTGTCTTTTTATATCAATCATTAAGTATTTTTTTCTAATATCTCTTATCTCTGAAGCTGTCCTCTGCATAATAACATAAATTCAACTAACCACTTCCAGAGTAATAAGTGCTTACTGCATATTATTTGTCTTACTCTCAAGTGGAAAATTATGGAAATGATTATATGAGATCTGAAATGTAAGCAATCACTAGTAGTAAGCATGTTAGGTAAGGCAATACCCTATAAGTTCATCAGATAAATTGTTACCTATTTAGAGATTTTCTTGACTTTTCAATGGTATGACATGGTCAGCACCATATCTTAGAAGACTATTTCATCAATTTTTAAACTGCTATAATTTAAAAACTCCCTAATAAATAAAACACACAAATCCAAGCTGAAAAATACTGAATATTTCATTTAAAATATAATATTCAGCTACTTTGAAGAAATAACTTTATTTTCAGTGAAATGAGGCCTCCCTTCTGTTTTTGTCAGATTACAAATAAATTGTACTCAATGTTCTGGATTGTCTTTGACAAATAAAAAATACTTACAAAAAATTTTACCAAATAATAATAATTAAAAAAAAAAATCTCTCGGGCCAGAAAGGTAGACAGCATCCAGGCAATATAAACTGGGAACACAGGTGTTTTTTCACTGCTGGACACTCATCTTATGAAGCAATCAGGCGTAATTTGCTCCACCTTTAGCAGAATCACAGCACAGCACAGCTAAGGAGTCTGGCAATAAACCATTCAAAATTCAACATTTACAGTGATATCCTCTGTATTAATGATGCATCCATGTCTGAAGGCCAAAAATTCCTTACCAAGTGAACACAGGGAATGAAAGAGTGTCATTTTTTGGTGTTACTGTGCTGTGGCACTTAAAAAACATCTGGAAATACAACTGCATTCCCAAACATGAAAGTTTACTAACCAAACCTGAGTTACTGTCAGCAGAAGGTTGGTTAAATCACTTCACTTAATCTCAGGAAGCCTAGTCCTATCCATACTTTTAGGGGAATATCTATAGGCCCCAGATCAGAGTAGCTGGCATATTAAAGCTGGGTATGTTCATACTGCAAACAGCTCCTATTTGATCTCTAAGCAGAAAACAAAAGCCCACTACTAATGTTACAAGTGCAGCCTCCGTGCTATACACCAGCCAGATCCCTAATATGGCAGTTACTAGCAAAGAAAGGCATAGAGAAAAACCAAAAGGTGTCAATAAAAATCCACCACCATGAGGGCTTAACAAAATAACCACCAATTCTTAAAATGTAATTCGTAAAGAATAAGCATTTAGCAAATCTCAATTTGGGAAAAAGGATGACGTTTTATTAAAATCCAGAGAGATAATTTATACCCCAAAAGTATTAAAGCCATTGGAGAGCAATTAAAGCAAAAGGAATTCACTGAAACATTAATGCGGGTTTTTAACAAATCTTGGAATACTCTACAAAATCAAGAGAATTGCAAAAACTCAATGTGGTGTTCGTGTTTATGAAGATCAAACCTGAGAAACTACAGGCAGGCTGACATGAAGCCAGTATAAATTCTGGAAAGGTTGAGCAGTAAATAATTAAGAAATGATAGCATAATTCATTCACTTGCAAGTCTTGTCAACTAAACTCAATACCATTTTTTATGCTATAACAAGTTTGGCTAATAACATTAACTTGTATTGTCATAGTACACTTAGATTGCTATAAGATTTAATCTTGCATGACATTTTCAAGCACCATACAAAATCAATACTCTACATTACATGGATTAAAACTGTTTAAATACACAGATCTTGAGAACTGTAAGTGGAAAATTGTCAGACAATGTAGGTTCTCCGAAGAACTTTTATTGTCCCAAATTTATTACTTTCATTGTAAATCAGAGATTAATTTTTTCTGATGACCTCAGCCTTGATACAATGGGAAGTATCAATCAAACAGACAGGCCCATCTCCATCAGTACAACTCATCTGAGCATCACACAGCCAAAACATACCTCTCAAACAGAAATATTAAAACTATAATCAAGTTCATTTATATAACAAAGGGTTAAGAGATAACTTGTTTACCAACTCTAAATATCTACAAGGCAAGAGGTACCTAAAAGTAGACAGCTGTTTAATTTAGCAGAAAAACGAGCATTTTAAAATCCAGAGGTAGAAAGCTGTTACCTGGCTGTGTTCATGTAAAAGTCATAATTCTTTATTTCTAAACAATTAAAATAAATAATCCATTAGCACCAGCTGTTGACAGATATGGTAGATTATCTACCTTTCCAAATCTTCACAAAAAGCTTTGATATCTTTCTAAAAGAGATGACACATTTCAAGTGGAATTTACAGTCTCAAGGAATACACAGAGTCTTTCAGGAAGTTCTGAGATCCACATGATGCAATGAGTCCAAGTAAGTTAACAGGACTAGATCACCGGTCTTGCCACAAAGGAACCCGCAAAAGGCAAGAGAGAAAACCATTGACACACATGTGCCAGAAGTTCTCAAGGACAGGAAGAAGTCAGTAATTTAAACAAAAGGAATAGATTACAGCTACTTAATAACCCCATGTTCTGGTTTTCTCCACAAGAGGCAGTGCTGAGAATGAATCTACAACCAGGAAGTTTGATAGCAGTCAAATCTAGACTATATTACTAGTTTCTCTATACTTAAGAATGCAGGATTTTTACTTCAGCAAAGTAGTTTGGAGCAGCAGCCGTAAGAGGATTGGACTGCCCCATTTATTACAGCCCAGCTGTGCCTTAAGGACGCTTGCTGGCTAGATGCATTGCTGAGGCTCAGAAAGGCAACACAGGTTATGAAGCATTTTTACACACATACTTCTTACTGCAACTTCACAAGCAATCACGTTTTACAGAGATGGAAAGGAAAACTTTATTAGTGTTAATGTGTTCAGAAGGGAGGGACAGAGAAATGGTAAGAGAACTTAAAAGAAACACAAGACAATCTCTCAGCAACGGAAGAATTTAATCTCCGATACTTACTAAAATATGCTAGGGATATATATGCATACAAATAGACAGACGAACCTATCTGAGAACACAAAAGGAAAACTGCATGTGTTATTTATCCAGTTAACATTCTAATACAGATACACCATACAGAAAGTGCTAGATTCTTTAGATGAAATAACCAAGTTTGTCTGTGAGCAGCAGAACTAGCAAAGCTCAGGTTTCTTCAGAAAATATCTTGAAATTTCCCTGTGCAAGATGTATTGCTTCTCTTCCCTTTTTACTGCAGTTACTTTAAGTTCCTCCCCTCTTCCCTAACTCCTTCCCTTTTCCTACCTTTTCTGTTCCCTTTCCATAAGAGAATTCTCCTGGCTCTCTTCTACCTCAGCTAACTCCCAGCTGGCCAAGAGGCAGCACATGCTCCAAAAACTTCCATACAGACTCCCTGATTTGCTTCTGAATGTACTGACTATGGGACTAAAAGAACAGCTAATAATAGTTATTAAGCATAAATTCAGCTTGGGTGTCATATTGACATATTCGTTAGGCAACCAGCCTAAAAATAACTTTTTTCTTTTTCCTGCTGGAGATTAGTTGGTTTAGTAGGCTGGTACAAATGCTTTTCAGTTCCTGAATATTTTATTCCAAATACCACAATCTGATCACACACACACAAAATCTTGGTTTAGACTCTATTGAACACTATTATACAACTGTGATGAAATTTGGCAATTCAGTCCCACTTCCCATTACCTGGAATATCCTTAGAACTAACAACAAAACCCAGTCAATTATTAGATTTGTGGCAGATGCTGATTAGATAGCCAGATTTTAAAATGAATACGCATAAACACATTCCTCACTCATATTCTCACTGACTAAGCCTTCCTTTTTCTTATCTGCCAAGCAAAACCTGTATTTCAAATTCCTTTTTGAAATCCTTTTTAAAATCCACTTCTTTAGGAAGTCTTTTCATCTTTTACCCATTTTACCTCATGTTTGTATTACACTGCACAAAATTACAGCGCTACTTTTTCTTCTGCTGCTTTAAGTAAGGATTCAATAGAGAAGAACTCAAAAGCTGAAGGATATCTTATTCTGCCAGATCTGGGAAGAAAACCATATTGCAGGTACAGGACACCGGTCCTGGGGGCTTCCACAACATGATGAAGGCTTTCACTTTTGGCTGGTGAGGAGGTCCTAAACTGAATGCACAAACCCCTGAAGTAGCCAGTGAAAGCTCCTACGGACAATTCTTTTGTTCTTGCTGGGCTGTCGGAGGTGGGTGGGTGTTCACACCACTTAACCCATGAAGTTCTGTGAAGGGGTAGAAACTCGCTAAAACCATGCATTTGTGTTATCGGGAAGCACGGTGGTGTTATCTTGGACCTTGCAGAAGACTTGTTCTTTATCTATAAGATAAATAGTATCAAGTACATGTGTAGGTCCTGCCTCATTTGCACATTTTTGACTCCAACTTTCCCTCTTCCACTAAAAGTTGTCTCTCGAAAACTTTAGAGTGCATCCGAGGGGTTAATATATACCTTTTAATTCAATTATGCGATTATACTAATGTACAATGGACTGATATTATAAACCTGAAAACTTTCTAGGATATCTGGAAATACACCATCCAGATCAATGACAATACCTGCTCACCTTACTGTGGATTGACAAATATTGATAGCAACATATAAGAAAACATGTTAAGCCCTTGCACATTTACAGATTAATATTTATGACTTTTCAAAAATTGTTACACTGATTTGAAGTTGAATAACGCCAAATTACCCACACTGAATTAGTATCTGCAATTATTTTAGAATATATTTTAAATAGTCATGAGCTTTGCCTTTTTTCTCTGAAAAGTATAGATTCCTCACTGATTATATTATGCTCACTACGAGATCCCCATATACAAATTCCCTACAGATCTCTAGTTTTTCAAATATCTTTTCTTTTTACTAACAAAAGGTTTTAAATAAGAAATGTTTCAGGTTTACAGAAACCATTCAAAACTGGAAGTCTAGAGCTCTCAAAAGGGAAATGCATGTTTATTTATAACCACCTCTAACTATGTGTACATTTATCTTACTAATAAGAATAAAATCCACAGTGATTAAAAATCTAACAATGACAACAACGAGAATAATGCATTTTACTAAACACAAATTTAGAATTTAAATAAGAGGCATTTAAAATAGATGTAAAATTTCATTGAAATTAAAATAGCCTATTTTTAAGTATGGCCTCACTATATGACATTTACATACATCTAACAAAATCAGTATTAACAAGTAAAGTTTTAAATTAAAAAAATCAAACCAGCAATCCATTGGAAATCACCAAATATAAAACGAGAACCAGATTTCATTGAAGTGCTAATCAGGTTTTCAAACCAGGTACCTTTCAGGACAGGCAAAATACTTTCCCCATTTTATTTAATTCCAGTTCAGATCCTTACTAATTCAATTGGTTCATATGAGCAGATAAATGAAAAAGCTGAGAACTGCGAGACTGGAAAAGCTGTAGTTTTTTCCAAAATATTGAAAAGAAGTGTATCAGAATCAGTTTAGACTAATCAGTTAGTCTAAACAACTAACGATATATAATATTGTTTGTTAAATACTAGTAATTTTTGTGACACATTTGTAATAGATTTTTCTTACATAGCTAATAAAGATTTTTTTTTTAAATTTAAAAGAATTTTAATTTACTTTCTGTGCATTTCTCATCCTTTTCCAATTTTCTCTGGAATGAAATGATACAAAATAAAGTTGTTTTGTTTTTTTTTTTTTAAGAATTTAATTTTAAGTGTACCTAAGAATCAAAATAAAGGGATAAAAGTTTGTTGTTATTTCCTTTTAACAAAAAAACGTAACATTTGTAAATATGTCAGGGTGGTACCATTTTAAAGTACTGACTCAGAATTATTATTTACTAACTTCTTAAAAGAATCCAGACATTATACACGACAATTACCAATTTTGAGGTTTACTACTCCATTAAGAAGTTCACATTTCTGTTTGTCACTGAACCCCTGTCTGTCATACAGGTCCTACCACATTACATCATATTGTAATGATAAAACTGAAAACGTAACTGCAAATGTTTCTGAAACCAGAAAAAGAAGTGGCTAAAACTCAGGCACCAAGTTAAGTGTTACCTTTAGCCAGCTACCAGCAATGATTTCAAGAACTCTTCCCTTTAATTGCAAGACCAAAAGAGTAATGTATATTTTAGTCTGTGTTTGCTCTTTTACTGGTTGCTCTCATGCAATGTCTTCCATGACCCTGTGATCCCAACGGTCTCTTCCAGCACAATCACAACACACATACCATTTCACGCTACCTGAGTCACCACAATCCCAACGCCTCCATTCGGTATCTACTACTGACATATTTTAATTTGGGCAATATCGTTATGGATTTTCCCTGATTAAGTTCCCTGGTTAGTATTGTATCATTACATAAATTATTAATTAGGAACACCACGACTCCTAAATTAGAAGACTGAATTTGGCCCAGAATTTACTTTCTGTAGACGATACATTTTATGGACTCATAGTTGCACTTACATTATTTGGCAGTAAGACTGATATTGTCTTGTTGGTTGTTAAGTGAAATCTTTCCGTGAACGGGGGGATTTTGTGTTCTTTATTCTATTCTTCAAACAGTCTGAAATTGCCAATCAGTACAAAATTATCCCTTTGTAAAGAGATAAAATTGTTAAAAACTTGGGATTTTCTTTAACTGTAATGCAAAAAGAATACAACAACATCCAGACTTTTTGGCTATGTAATTTGGCATTGTTTAAGATCAATGTACACTTTGAAAAACAAACCTATTTTTAATGTAATCCACCGGCATAACACTGGAAAGTGAATTCGCATTTAACAGTAATTTCCATTTTCCTTTTAAAAGAAGAGTAGCAGTACAGAATTTCTTGCTAGTCTACCTAAAAGCAAAACATTTGTTTCAGGGCTGTGATTTTTGTAGTTTCTAGCTCATTCCAAAAAGCAGATATTGATAAAGGCTTATACTTATTTTAAATTCACACAGTGGAATTAAAAAGTACTGTTCGTTCTGATTTCGTAAATAACTTGTGAAAACATCTAAGAGGAAAAAAGTAAAATAATATGTAATGCATTTTCCAATAAAAATTACTCATAAAAGTTCAAATTCAGCATGCTGTAAGCATCTGTTGGAAACATTCATTCCAAAGTCTAGAAGAAATGAACATTTTCTGAGTAAAGGGTACACTACACAAACCTAAATATAGTCATCTTTTGAAATCACACATGAGCTTTAATCAGTATGTAATTTACAATTAAGCAATTATTTTCTGGTTTACAAGCATTACAAGCATAACAGATACGATTAACCTTGTATTTCAGACACGAATTAGCTCAATTAATATACCCCACCTATATGCCACTATGAATTTATGTACATTTTTCCATTTTTAATCAGATATGAAACATTGCTTTAACACACAAATAAAGATCTAAAGCTAAATTATTTGAGCACCTGTATGTTCATCTTAAACCAATGACATGCAAGTGTAATGTTTTGTGTAGATAAACTACGCAGCAAGTTGAACAAATTTCTAAATTAAATCAGAATATACCAACAATATACCATATATGTTCACCAGAGTTACAAGATGAAAAGTGACTAATAAAAAATTCTCCTTAAAACAAAGTGATTCTGTTCTCTGTGCTTTAGGGAGTCAGAGCTATAATTCCAGCCATAATGTAGGCAGCCATGTCATAACCTAGCTCAAAGAGCTATAAACTCTTTTATGTCCTGACTCACTACACCTAGTTTAGACATCTCTCTCGGGCTGAGATGAGTCCTTCTTTATAAATTTCTGTTTATTTCTGTTGACTATAATGAACGTCTAGATGATGTTCTCAGATCTAGATATCTACACTATGAGCATCGGAAGTTAGATGAGATGAATCTCATTTTAGGTTTCGTAAAGTCAATTTCTGATACTTATTTTGGACAAACTGCCCTTCTTCAACAATACATTTAGATGGTGTTTGACTTAGAATCTTATTCTTCATGAGTCTATTGCTATTTAATTAATATTTATTAATGTATTCCTTGTTCATTTGTTTAACTGCCCTTTGTACAGTGAAGTTTAACAGGTATATAAAGCAGTATTTTTCCCATCTTTATGTGTCTAAGAAGAAAGGATAAATCAAAATGCATAGCATGAACTTAGCAGGGTTCAAAAGCTAATTCATGTTTCAAACAGGAACAAACAAGAAGACTTGCTATTCAGTCACACTATTTGGCAAAAACATGTAATTCCTAGAAAAACAAGTCTGTTAAAATTACCTGCGTATCTGAGTTAAGTCAGTTGTTCACCCCAAAACACGGGGTGTACCAATTCATTTATCTTTTTCAGGATTTTGAAAGTAAACAAATCGGACATTTGTGGTTCAAGGAAAACAAATTGAGTTCAAACTCGATCTTTATTTTAATTCTGTCAGCAAAATAACTGATTTCAGTTCAACTGGAACATTATAAAATTTTGGTTCATCCATGACTGCTAAGAATTTTGTGGGAAGTAGGCTCCAACTCCGTTTGAAAAACAAAATTATATATATGTCTAAGCATCACTTTATATAAATATATGTATCAAATTCACATAATAACATACTGTCAGACAAGTTACCTCTTATAAAGGGAAAATCCAAGCAAACCCTAAAATCTACCCAAGATTGCTAAATTCTAAAAACTTGGAAGTCTACACATGCTCGGATGAGTTGCATGAAAGAAATACTTTGAAGTCTTTTGTCTTAATTAAGAATACTGTACTGCATCACAGCTCCTAAATAATAAATAAAGTGGAAGATGGGTCAAAAGGAAAACAGCCAGAAAGCATCCAAGCTCAGACTAAAGTAAATGCTCGTTGACTCATCAGTTGTATCACTGATTGGAGCGACACTTTCAAACAGCATTAAGAAATAAACTTTACCAAAGGCACAAAGAAAATGGTCTGCCAGAGCATAAATGAAAAAATCAAATAATTTGATAAAGGATGGAAAATAAAGTCTAAAGATAAGAAAATATGAGTAAAATTAAGTCGTATTAAGTTATTTATGATTTTAAGATAGGGCCCAGTGACAGGTGATGTGCTGATGTAAAAAGCTATCCCAGCTTTATCTGCATGATGACAGACATGGATGACCAATGACCACTAAAGAATCAGGTCTTGGCTTACAAATGAGTTGAACAAAACCAACATGTTAAAACTGTGACCAAAAAAAAGCAAATCTAGTATTATCAACTACAGAAACAAAATAAGAGAACAGAAATTAATACACCAGCTATGATGCACGTGCCTCTGGTACCTGTGTGCAGACCCTCCCTGCCCCAGTTTCAAAGATACACTAAAACTGGTAAATGTGTGTAAAAAGGCCAGCAAGGGTGAACAAACACAATAGTTTTGACTAATTTAACTACTACTTATTAATCTGTGGAAGAGATAATCAAGAGAACATATAAAGAAGTAAGTAAAACTGTCACAAGGGAAAGATAAGCAAGGGATGACTGTCCCCCGTCCATTTTCATATGAATATAAGGTGTTATCAAGTGACGCTGATGTTGGGTTCAAAACACAAAAAAGCAGGTGACTCCTTACCAAGCATGGATTCAACCATGTAATTCCTTGACGTAAGAGACTGTGGATGCTAGAGGTCACCTGAATTAAAAAAAAAAAACCTAACCACCACCACAAAGCCAAGGATAAAATTATGGAGGGAAAAAATCATCAATATAAATTGAAATCAAGCATCTCCTCTGTCTGACGAAGTTCTTGAGTCATGAAAATATTCCGCCTGTTTGGCACGCTCATTTTCTCTTCCCTAGCTGTATGCTGTTGGCCAATGTTGGTGACAGACCATGGCGAGGGATGTGTCTCTGCTTTGACCCTACGCAACCACTCACTCCTACAGATGAGCCCCCATGCTGACGTTTGTGTAGTGGCATTCTGGAGTACTGGACTAACTCCACATTCATCACCAAGTTTTTATGCGATACTAAACAAGCGTTAAACTTTGTTTTTTCCTCAGGCTGACATAAATTTATGCTTCCCTTTCTGAGGGGTCTAATCATCAGCTTGATGCACTTGACATGACAGGATGTCAATGAAAGTGGTGTGGTGGACAAACAGAAGTTTTTCTAACACTCGGTACTCCAAAAAAGTTAGATCACAGATTCCCTTGTATCTTAGTTTTCCATTCAAAGTACACAAATAATACAAATGCATTCCTCAAATGATTGTGACAATGATTCTGGAAATGTTTAGAAAGCATTCACAAAATACAGGGAAAAGTAACGTAGAAGAGCTCAGCAGAAAGGCTTGAATGATGTGCCATAAACAAGCGAAACCGTCAAACATTTCTGATACTGAACTAAAATACTGGTAAAATACTGCTTATTAAATGGCCACTAAACATTGCAAGAACTGAACAAAGCAAGGAGCCCTGCAGCCTGTATGCACAAAAGGACTAAATCAGCACTGCACTACTTATCTTCCCACACTTTTGAGCATTATTGTATAACCTTAACAAAGATCTTTAAAAATAGGGTTCTCTGCAATAAATGTATAATTTTGGCTGAAACAGAAGCTTCTGTCATTGCAGGAATATACGAAAGGAAAGTTTCTGCTTCATGAAAACATGTGTCAAGCAATCATTAAGATTTTCATAAATTACGTCCATGTTAATAAGTAGACAAAGCAACAAGAGAGAATGAATATGACCCATACTGCAGGTTCGTCATCCACTTTACGTACCCCTTAGTGGATTTTACTTAAGTCTGTTCCAATATCTTGAATGTTCTCTAGATGATGGAACCCACTTGATGTGCTCTTGGGGAGCATCTTTCAGTTTACTTTCACCTAAAGACATCCAATCTACATAAACCAAGATGGGACTCCAATGTAAGCCCAGGCGTAGTAGCAGGGGTGACTGGGACATGTGCCTCAAAAGTGCACTCCTCATATAAACTAAATTACAACAATAATTACAAAATTGTCTACAATTATAATAAAGTGGCTATTGTAAATTAAAAATGTCAGAAGGTAGGCAATGATATTGACGTGTCATTTATTTTGCTTTATTCTCCTGGAATGAAGTTTGGATGCATAATAAAAGAGTATCTGATCACAGAACAAAACAACTTACACTAAGATGATGCCAGATTAGTGCCACAAATGGGGAAAAGATCTGTGAATGCCTGAAAAATAAGATTATCTAGAAGTTAATGTGATACTAATATCATAAAATAATTTATTTTAGGGAAAGCAACGAATTCAACAAGTACATTTTTAGTCTGATTTTCACCTATGAAATACTAACTTGAACTTAATGAACCTCCTATTTCAATTTATTTGGTTTTAATTTAGAAAAGTGGATAATAAAGTGCAACCAAATTGCTGACATTTATTCATTCATCATTCAGAAACAGAACTCAGAATTTGGGAATTGTATTAGCATTACCTACTCTACTGGAAATTTTATTTGTAGTTAACATTGCAAACAAGGTTCCTAGCTACATTATTTTTACTTCATATCTTTTTCTAACCAAGAAAATGAAAGACATGTTGAAATATTTTTAATGAAAGGGTTAATTTTTTTAACCAGAGGTAAAAAAGAATTGCTATTGATTTTAAGAGGTTTATGAAGTTCAAAAATTGTTCTTCATGCTTTAAAAAAAATGGAAAAGAAATTACTGTAAAGAATTTTTTTCTTATGTCCAGAAGTTTTTTGCGTACTTATTTTTCTTATTATTTAGCGACTACAAAATGTAAGTGTAGTACATAAAAACAGTGTTTAAAAAAAATACTATTTATAATTCATTACTCAACTTCTAATGAAAATTATTATATGGAAAATTTATAAATTAATTATATGAACTAAAAACTGCATAATCTATTTGCTGGGGGTATTATCTCCCTTTTACAAAAGTATTTATTTAAACATTTTAGTTTTCCATGTTACTCCTAAATGCTAGAAAAATTAAAAATTCTGTATTTTATCAGCTCTCTTAGCACACAGTAGGTCAACATTTCAGAATATTTTTTGACTCTATAGAGATCCAATCAGGGGTAAAAATTACACTTGAGTAGTAGTAGAGATTTAAGCAACTAACAGAGTAATCTTTAATTGCAAAATTCCCAACACCATCAGACGAGGATTTCATCAAGGTAAGAATAATCTGTCATTTTAAGTGTCATCTGTAATTACACTTTTATTACAAACACCTTGTTTTAGCCTTCTATATCTCACAAACTTTGATGGCTTTAAGTCCTGATCAATGAACTTCAACCTCCTTAGCTTCAATATGTGAAAAGGAAGAGTAATTTTAATTTTATAACAACTACACTGCCTGGTTGAGGATTAGTTCAATAGACTAGCCTCTCTCTCCCCTAAACTGACTTACCATTGATCAAATGGAGGAAACATTCCCATTTAGAGGTGAGGATTCAGAGTCATGGGACAAGCAGATTACCTTTGGATATGACAATAAAAGTAAAGGGATTAAGAAGAGAATAAAACTCAGGTTTCAATGAACTCAGTGGCAAAAGACTCCAATCAATTTCAATAGCCAGACCATTTCAACCACTGATGTACATAAATTGATTTTAATTTTCATAGCATAACTTTGGATATGATACTTAGCGCTTTATTTGAAATCTCACAATGTTTGGTATTTTTCTTAAAGCTTCAACTGTTGGAACCTAGCAATTTTACAAGTGTTCCCTTTTTAAAAAAAATATATAAATATACAGTTTTCATGGGTACAGATTAAAAGTTTAAAAGTCTAAAACCTAAACTGTTCAGAGCCCAAAAATCAGGTAAAAAGAATAAAGAGTATTTATTTCAAAAGCCATCCTAATACATAGAAGCCAAAAATCAAAATTTGAGGTGGCCCACTTGTGATTTCATGAAACTATTTAAATACCACATCGCAAGAGCTAAAAGCTTTCTTTTCTGGTTTGTTTTTTTTTTTTTTTTCCTTTCTGTGTTGGCAATATGTATTGCTACAATACTCATATACTTATTCTTACATCTGATCCTCATTATGAGTGGAATCAATTCTCAGTCATGGTTTTCATAAGCCCACTCTGAATAGCTGCTCCATGGCTAGCAGTTAAGCGACACTCAACAATGGTTCAGAGAGACCTGTTGTCCAGGCTTATTGTCAACAAAAAGCACTTTCTCAGTGATGGCGGAACCTATATATATAGAGCCGGAAGGATGAGTCACAGTGAACAAAGTGTATGACAAATTTAGCATTACTTTGTATTTATACTTTATTCACAGAAAGGAATGACTTTTTACAAAACTTGTCATCATTTGGACCAATCTGTTCAAACAAAACTCCGATTAGGACTTGATCATGTACTGGTTGTTATTATTTTTGCTATTTGGAACTTTTTATTCAGTACTATCTGGTTCAGGATATAAATAATGAAATTTACTGATTGTTCCTTGATTGAATGACCCAAAGAGCAGAAGCTGGGGTGTGTGCTTGTCATCAACAGGTGACAGTTTTTACTGTTTGCTTCTCTGCTGCTTCCCAGAGAAATCTCAGGCATACCTACTGCAGAACACACACGCAAACACACACTCTTCTCCACAGATTAATCTGAAACTGCTAACTACTATGCTAACCACATATGTAACATGAAATAGTAATACAGCAACTACCAGCTGATCAGTTCCTAACCAGAATATTGGTGTTTATTCTTGTTACGGCTTTACACAAAAGCAAAGGATTTATTTTTGCAACCTGTTCTACTGATGGTAAACACATAGGAAATTGATCATAGAATTAAAGACTGGTGAAAACCTTTCAATTTCTTCTGATTTCTTTCACTTGGTCATTTAAAAGAGCAACCTTAAACTATTTTCAAATGTGTCTAACGTATTATTCCACAGATAGTTGCTTACTCTACCAACTAGCCCAGATAGTTGATTCTACAGAAGGAGGAACCACAAGACAGTGACTAGTACGACTGTACATGTTTTGACTTAGTAAATTTAAAACTACTTTAAAACTTCCCAAGTTATGACTGAATTAAGACTTTTTAAGTATTTTTAGCTCGCATTCTGGGTAATCTGGACAGTGTCCACCCAAACTCTACAGAACTGCTTTCTCTCTTCCTAGACAAAGAAAGGTCAGGAGGAATCTCAATACAGAAAAGTAGACATATTTAAGTATCAATAATATGTTATCTTGATAAAGCAGTTACAAAGCCACTACTTTCAGAAGCACATTACGCATTAATCACCAAAAATGCAAACTTATTTTACAGTTTCAATACCTGCCACCTTACTTTAAAAATAATGAGGCAAAATTTGTAATATACATTATTATATTCTTTCAAAAAATATTTTAGTGCCATATAGTAGTATTAATTCATTCACATTGCAAGATATGTGTTTTTCATCTTTGTTTGAACCATGGCTAAAGAACTTGGTTTTCTCTTTTTTCTTCCAAGTCTACAGTAGTTCCGTTTCCATATGGTATAATATACAGACATAAGCCCTAGTATAAGCAATTGAACTTTTCACACCCTCAAAAGCCGCAAAATCAGATGGTCTGTGGTTTTTGCAGCTGGTGCACTGCGCTCATATTGGGTAGTGTCATATGAAAAATATTTCACTCCCCAAGCCCTAAACAGAGTCACTCATTAATGAAATGCAGGCAGTACAATGAGATCATATAAGGTATAGATTTCAACAGCCATACTAAAAACAGTAAAGGAACACCGAACAAGAACACAAATCAAGTTCCTCTGCCAGAACAGGATTTTTTTTTTTAAGGAATGTCTTCTTAGATTTAACATTTGCTTTGAAAACAACTGCTAACCACTACCCAGAAAAACCTTTAGTGCAAGTGTTAGCAGACTAAACAATCACAATTTGGCAGAGGAAAAACAGTAAATAACTTCAGACATAGTTACATTACAGGATGTCTCACCCCAATACGCCACTATCAAATCACAAAATGATTTACTTAATACCACATATGGAATCTGCTTACTTAAGAAAATAAGCTGTCACCAGCGAAACTTTGTTTAAAAATAATTTCAGGGCTGAGGTTTATCGAATTTCACTTTAGTTTGTTTTTACAGAAATCTAAAAAAAAAAAAAAGTACGGCAGTCTAGTTGCAAAAATATTATATTAAGCCCACTTACACAGAAAACGTGTTCTTAGGCAGAATTTTTAAACTCTATTACTAGTGCTATTCATTAAAAGAGTGACCACAACTTTGTACTGTATGTCATGACATTTTATTTCAATAAAATGTATCAGAATGTATTATTTCTATCTTCCCCAAATGATACCTATCTGTTTTCCTCAATCTGAAAGCTTTCTTTAACTAAGAAAAGCCTCAGCAGCAGAAATAAACACCAAACAATACAGCCAAGGTACTTTATGGACTTGATTCTCTTCTCACTGACTCTGATACCACTCCATGGACTTTAGTGGCCTGAATATGATAGCTGTAACTGAGCTAATTATCAGACTTCATGCAACTTCTTTATAAATCTGAGGACTATAGCAGGTTTGTTTTATCTGGGGAGAAAGTATATCCAAGTGTAATAGGTTATAGCTTCTATCTTTCCCTCAAAAGCCAGTGAGGATATACTGGTAACAAACGGCCAACTAATTTGTATCTCTATCACATACTTTTTTATCTTAAAAAATAACAGTGTTCTGAAAATCTCATGCAATTGGGATATAAATATAAACAAAATGGACTACCTGTAATTTAGTAATTGAATAGACCAGGAGACTCCAGAGTTGTTTTCCTGACACTCCTCACTCTTCTATGTTTTTCTTCTACAGCGTAGGAGAAAAATTTTCACTGCAATGCTATCGAGAAGCAACTTTGTGTTTTATGCGTAGGAAGTTATGATTATTTTCTCTTTGCTGTAATTACTCTTGTAGTAATTTATATGCTTTTAATTGTCCAATATTAGTCAGCACAGAGGAATTACTAAAGGCTGTATCTCTTAGCCAAACAAGTACACAGTGCATGAGATAAATTCCTCCATTTATCTGCATCTGTTGTCCATAAAATGTTTATACGCCTCATTCCTGCCACCTGGCAATAAACTCTAGCTTACACTTGAAACACTACACGGAGTTGAAATAATCCATAGTACCACAGTTCAATACAGAGAATTAAATATGAGCTAAGAATAGAGCTGCTTTCGTATTAATCCTGCACCAGTACTGCTGCAAAAGCCTACCAGGAGTCATAAATACCATATATACCAGGAAACAAAATTCTGCACATTTTCCAGCCATGTATTTTACCTCAAGTTTCCACAATTACAAACCATCTGTTTAAAAAAAAAAAAAAATCAACCCAAAACAACAAAGCACCCCCCAAAACATAACTATATTAATAAGCAATAGAATCATAGAATATATCAGATTGGAAGGGACCCATAAGGATCGAGTCCCAACTCCTGGACTATTAATATTACTATTAATTAGTAATTATTACTAATTACTATTCATAGTTATAAGAAGAAGAGACAGGAGCTGCACTTCACTGTGAACTTCAACGAATATTAACAGTATATGCAAAGCTCTCAATACCTCTTAATATAAGTACTTCATAAGAAATGGTATTCCACACTGTGATCACAATACTTTTATATAGTTTATTTTTGAAGTTGCATAGCAAGCATGCCAAGTTTATTTCAAACCTTCAATAACAGGTGTTCTCGAATCAAATTCTTCTACAACTAACTTAAATCTAGAAAAATTGTTCCTCTTAATTTAGAAAATTATATAAAGTAAAATCAGAAACCGTCTTCTCTAAACACAGACTGTCTCAATTTTTTAATATCATGTATCTATACAGTATCATGCTTCTTAAATACAAAAATTAGGAATTTTTAGAGTAACTTTGCTTATAGCAATAAAAATCCATCACTGTGTGTTGAAACCAAATATTCAGGCGTATAATCTACGGCGATCTTTTACTTACACCTGGTTTTAAGCAAACTATCCCACTTGACTTCAGTGAAAAATACTTTCTGTGTGTTAGCTTGCAGAGCACCACTCTAGGACTTCAAAGCAAGAATGATACAAAATTAACATCAAAAATATGTTATGGATTAGAATGGATTAGAAACAGGCAAATCAGTAAGTCTCAGAATGTAATTGCAAACAGGGAGTTATATTAAGGGCATTTGTAAGAGAGATCTGCCGTCCCACACTGTTTCACACTTTTATCAACGACCTTCAAGAAAATGCAAATTCAGTATGGATGACGTTTGCTGACAACACAAAAAATGATGATGAGGAGAACCAGCCACTAGAATGAAATGATATGAATGTCTGAAAACGCTCTACGTAAGAGAAATACTTTTCCTGTCACTGCACAAGTAAAGCTATACTTCTAGCTACAAAGAAAGAAGTCCATATTCAGAGAATAAAATGTGGTATCTTGGAAAAATTACAGACTTGGAGTTACGATGCACACCTACATCCCACAGCACACCGTCCAACAGGCAAAGACCCTTGGAAGCATAAAGAATGGGAAAAGGAAGGCTATGCTTTTTTAAGTCCCAAGGTAACATAATCATTGCAGAACACTCTGATGAGTTCTGATGTCCACCATAAATAGGGAGAGTTTAAAAGACAATCCAGATAACATGAAAACAACTCTTATATATTGAACTCCTCTATTCAGGTTCTCAAAAGGGAGGTTAAAAGCACGTAGCAAACAGAGAGTTCTTCACCACGTGAAGATCCAATGAGTGCAGTTTAAACCTAGAAATACTCAGGGGAGAAGAAAATGCTTCCTTCTATAGTACTGAAATTAATTACAAAATGTCTATGGATAGAGAAGCATTCTAAAACTTCAGTAAGTCACCTTAATCTCCAGTGGACTATCTTAACTGATCTGCCAACCAGATGAAGAAAACCTGGAAGCAACGGCTTTAGCTTGAATAAAATAACTGCCTTTCTGTACAAAATGGGATTGCCTATCACACACTCCTGCAATCCCATTCCAAAAGCCGCTCCAGGGTACACGCACTGCTATTTTTTCAGACAAAGATGCACTATTTTATGCTGGCTGTGGGAACGCTTGATGACCCAGCTACCATTCATATTGACGTTAAAGCCATTGTAGGTATCTGGTCACAAGGAATTCGATACCGGATCAGACAATACGGTAACTGACTGAATTGTACCCTTCTATTTTATTAAGCACAAGAGGAGGTGCAGTCTGTAACATTATCCACTAAAAGTATCATATTTACATTGCAAAGGAATGTAATTTGAAAATTTAAGCATACATAATAAAAGATGAAGTAGGCATAGTAAAATTTTGTAGCAGTGATCTCCTCTGAGTAAGGAAATAGAATGATTTGAAAATGAAAATGAGTGTCTACTGAAGATCAGAAGGCCAGGTAGGAAAACTAAAAATCTTCTAAGAATATTAGTACTTCATTGAAACTGAAGGCATTGTATTCACAAGATGCCTTCATTTACCCAAATATTTGCTGGGTAACAAAATAAAATCTCACTACAAAATACCCGGGCTTATGCAGAACACAAGCTTCTATTCCAACAGTAAAAAATCCAAGAACCTTTTATATGCTCTCTCTTTTAAACAAAACCAGAATGTTAAAGGAATGATTAAAGTACCATAGAAAAATTAAGTATATGGTTAATAATAAATCTATGACTACATAAAAGTCCTCATATACAGAAATACTATTTTTGTAGGATCTAAAACTAGTGCAAAATTTTATGGGTATGACGACACTCACATTGATCAGAATCGACTGGATATGAACAAACAGACTAATGATACATGATAGAAAGAAAGCAGAGGATGGAAAAGAAGTTCACTGATACATCACAATATCCAGTTATTAGTAGTCTTATCTAAGGTCCTTAATGATCTGGAAATGAATGTGAATACCAGCACCAAAATTGTCAGTTTGTTATAAATTGGAAAATGCTGAAAACTGCCAAAGTAAACATAAAAATTATTGTTCTAAAGAAAAACCTTGAGGAAGAGTAAAAACAGCAGTTCAGCAGCAAAACACAAACTTTTTCAACTAGAAGGAAAAATACAAAACTCTCAGATTCAATTTGATGGAATAACCCTCATAATAATATTCAAACATCCCTAAGTTTGCTCCTGGATAGCAAATTGGGTATGAAAAGGAACAAAATATTACAACATGGCAGAGCACAGAATTACAACACAGACACACAAAACATATAGAAGTGCCACTGCCTGGAAAAGGAGGTCTCCTGTATCTTCATACACATCTGGTAAGACGACGCTTATGCTTAGCTGGAGTCCCAGTGTACCGTAAAGCCCCTGAGTAGCTGGAGTCTCAAAGGACTTAAATCTTCTTAGGGAAAGAGGTGAATCTCTTTGCTTTTCTACAGCACACAGAAGAGGAGAATCCATGCTAATAAAAGCTACTACTTGGAATTTTATCTCAGTGATTAGCCATCACAGGCCAAGCAGACAGTAGACCAATGACCAGAAGAAAGATAGTGTAAAAGAGGAGAGTAAAAGACTGAGCTTAGAGAGAAAATGGAGTAATCAGTTAGGGAATATACAAGCTCTGGATCTGACCAGAAATGTTTCATGTAAAATAAACTACAGAAGACTAGTTGGCCTAAACAGCAATGAGTGAATATTTCAACTGCAATAACCAATAACCAGAAATTACATCTACCTAAATTCTTTGTTTAATAACAACTATACAAGATGCAGTGATCTAACTGCATCTACCACGTACAAACAGGAGAATCATGTAAAAAGCTTGTAAGCATATGAAAAAAAAAAGTGCCAATGAGACAATTTCATTTACCCAAACTTTCCGCTATCTCTGCGTATAACAATTCTTCACATATAAAACCATGGCTACCATAGAGACCTTCCTTTGACTTGTTCTCAACTCCAACATCAGAATTCATACCAAAGCAATGATCAGTTGCATATGTTGTGTGAACTTGTGAAAATCTAAATAAATATAAAGAGGATGGTTCCAACCTCTACAGGGATGGGATACCTGTTTTGGTTTCCTCCTCTGAGCTGCACTGTGCTGGCACACCCTTTGCAACACCCTTGAAGAACCCAACCTGCTCCATTTTCCTCCATGCCATCTCTAGATGGCAGCAGCAGATGTGGCTCCTACCATCAAACCATTTGCAGTGAGGCTAGAGCGACTAACACAAATGTATGTTTAGTTATAAAAAGGAGAATTTCTCTTCTCACCTTTCACCAAAAATGGCTCTTCTTTAATTACCATATGTAGAGATGATTACAGGTGGCAAATTGTAATCCAGTTACTAAATGCTCAATCCAGTGAGAATGTTGCTGAATCAAAAAGAAATTTTAATAAACTCACTGTAATTCAATCATGTTCGATCCCTTCTTAAACACAGATGAGGACATGCTCCTCGTTTCTTTAAAACAAAATAAAAAAACACCCCAACACGCATTGTCTGAGCTGGGCAAACTAAATAACATAGCAAATATGCGTGAAAGCCAGACTGTTTCCATAGTTTCAAAGAGGAAATGAATATGTATGATCCTCATTTCACTGATAGGAGATCATATCAAATTACAAATGTAGACAAAAATAATTCCTAAAAGTGAGAGTCATATTAGTTAAAATAACTGAAACAGTATGACAAGAGCTGGCCTCAGTAACTACCACAGGATCTGTAGCTTCCCCAGGTGTTTCTGCTTCCAGCCTACCAGTGAGAGAGCATTCCTGAGCTGCAAAGCAACAGGGCTGCTGGAGAGGTGGCAACCAACGAGCAGAGGCTCTTGCAGGATGAGGCAAAGGAGATCAAGTCAGGGCAATACAACCTCCAGGTCTCTCCTTCTCCCTACTGAGAATTAAAGAGCAGACACCCCTTAGAAGATCTTTAGTATGAAAAAGAATGAAACATGTAGGGGGAACCCAGACATGGTTAAAAGAATCTGTAGAAGCAGCAGCAGCTGCACCATCAGCTCCCTGAGAGAAATTTCAGGAGGTTTTACAGGAGCAACTTTGTCCTATTTTGGTTGGACGTTTGTTCCAACTCTCTCATATTCCTCACAATTTCCTCCCATAAAACTTAAGGTCATACCTTTTAGTTTCTTCTCCCTGGCCTTCCCTTAAATATCAGCAAACAAAGCAAAAGAGAAAAAAAAATTATGGAATAAACATAATGAAATTCATAAGACCTATTCACATGACAAAATATCTGGTACCCTCCCATATCCTTTCTTTGATCATCACATTTCCTGTATATTAATTCACTTCTAGGCTTTCTTCTGGAAGAAGGTAAGCAAGGTAACTAATTGTTTTCAAGCAGAAATACAGATGCAATTAAAAGGACAACTGGTTCCTGGCCTGCTCCAGCTCAACAGCATCCTTGGTGCCCTAAACTTGGAGGCTGTGGCCTCCCTGCCTAAAAAAATCCCACATGCTGCAAGACAATGGCCACGTTGCTTGAGGCACGCTGAACCAACAATTCCCTCCAAAATACAAACTCCACCTTAAGCCACTGTGGTAGCATACCTGATTCAAAAGCGAGACTTCTATTATAAAACAGCACAGGCTCAAGCAACATACTGCAATTGCCCATTACCATTTAATCATGGCCAGCGTCAACTAACACAATCCCAGTCAATGCTCAGCCACAGGCTGTGAGTCTGCACAAAGCAGGGACCTCCCTCAACATGCAGTATGGTGGAGGCCTCCCTGTTTGGGCAGTGGGGATGGACAGCCAAGGAAAAGACAGCATAGAGGTAAGGACAGAAGACACTGCTGCTTTCCTTTGCGGGTGGAGAACAGGCCCTGGCTCAAAGCCGTGCAGGACAGGCGGTGTCGGGCTGCTCAATCACACACTAATCTTCTCCTAAATTGGCACAAATCACTCCACGCAACCTGGCTGGGCCCAAAGGCTGCTCACTGGGATGGCCTTCAGCACCGTGAATGCAGCCCCATCATTCTCCATCTGCCTCTATGTACTACCTTCTCCTTCCTCCACACCCTATGTAACTCATGGCAGTGTCTTTCTGATACCTTCTGATTTTATACACTAACATTACCACAATAAACATGAGCTGACATTCGCAGTGTTCTGAAGGACTACTTACAAGAAGCACATTTTAATTCACTATTTCCTTGTTAAGAAGTTTGGATTTGTGACCGTAACTGTGAAACACAGGCAGGAGAGGAGAAAACATACCCATGTTCAGAAGTGGGGCGTACAAAAAAACAGAAGCACATTTCCACGTTTATTCCTAATGCTATATTACTCCTTCTACGTATATCTTTACTGGAAGTCCAAGAGTTTGGGCTTTTTACAAGAAATACATTACCTTTGATAAGAAAGATTTTGCTTCCTAAATTCAGTGGCTTCACATAGGCAGGCTTCCTACTGCAGTTAACACCCATCCTATGGAATAGCAGTATCAGCCGGCAATCCTACCTGTCCTTCATGTAAGGCAGTTTATTGGCCTCTTATTCTGCACAATGACACCCTGAATGGGCAAATCTCCCTTTGTCCCCCAGTAACTCCTATTTGTTACTGTAGCAAAAAGAGTATCCCTGCTTGCTGCTCCCTGAGAAAATGAACTACGCTTACAAATTTAGACCCCGAAGTCTGCGCCACAGTGAATAGCGCAGATTTATTTCAAAACAAAGTTAAAAAAAATAAGCAAGCATAGACGTAGCAGTTTTGGAGGAGGACTTTTTATGTGCAAACTGGCAGATACTGGTCCCAACTGAAACTCATGAGCTATGAGGCATGCAACTTGAATACTCCCCATTACATAGCCACACACTTACAAAACTTCTACCCAAACTGGGGAACTCTGCTGCTTTTATTAACAATAGACATTAAAGGGCTTGAGCTGAAAACTGTGCAAAATTCGTAATAACTAATACGAACTGTGGCAGAACAATCACACCATACTGCCTCTAGGAAATAAGTAGAAACAAACTATGGAAACAGATTAGGGAGAATGGTTACAATCACTGACTGTACATGTTTAAAAGATAAAAGGATCATTTTGCCCCACTTTTCAGCCCTAATAAACTATGGCAAAAGAAGAAAATAAAATACAAAGGAAAAAATCTAGAGTGTTTAAAAGAACAGCGATCTTATTAATACTGCCTATAAGAGCAAGAATAAAATCATATAAATTTCATTTTCAGAGATTTAATAATCTGCCAAGTAATGACAAGGAAAAAAAAATCTGAAGCACCCCTATTGTTCCTAAGAAGATCTTTTACTCTAAGTTACAGAACCAGCAATACAATTAGATTACTGAAGTCCTATTAAAATTTGTTTTTACAAAGACTTGTTAAACAGACCTGGTTTAAAGTCATGGCCAAACATGCCAGGTTTAGAAAAGTTCAGTGGATATTTGAGAACCGATGCAGTTCTCCAAACTGTTTCATGTGCATTAGATAGCATACCTTAAGGCAGTGTAGCCATCATATGGCAGAGGAGGAAATCTCTTTAGGACTTAACTGTATGTTTTCTTACTTGTTTTTTCCCAAAGGTGAAAAACACCTACGTAAAAGAATTTATGTTTTTTACTTCTTTCCTTCTTTATTATGTAGAAAAAAGCCAGAAAGAAATTCCCCCAGATTTCTTTCCCAGTAACATATGGAATAGAGACAGAGGTTACCTGGTTTCTTAGTTTAGACTCTAGAGGACAATCACACCTCTCCTTGTTTTTTTTTTCTAGAAGAGCTGGAGGTCAAATGAACTGGAATAGGAACTTTCCAGTTGGAGGGATGAAAATATTGGGGTTTTTTTTATAAAACCTGACTTTTTTTTCCAAAGGAAAGCAAGTTAAATCAAGTTAGGTTAATTTAAATGAATTCTAAAATTTTAGCAAACAGTCTCCTGTAACGTTCTGCATTTCCCTAGTACACGATACCACCATCTTACTCATTTTCCACTCTTCTAGAAAAAACTGAAGTGAAATTCTCCACAGGAGGAGAGGAAAAAAAAAAAAAAAGAGGAAGAAAGAGAGAAAACTGGTAAGAACTGGATTGCTAAAGGATCAGGAACATCAAATGTAAGACAATGATAAGCATTCATTAAGTATTTATATGAGGGCGTTAGCCTTTAATAGCACAAGTCTGCATACAAGTCTTACTTTCAGCAACTGCAGTGTAATAAAGAACAAAAGTAACAGTTTTAGGAAACTCAATTAATAAATGAAGTCATGTGGTGAGGAACAACTGTCTCAGAACAATGCATCCGAACAACTATGTTGAAAACAATCAATCAGTGGAAAAAACCCATGGACCACTCAGCAGCTAGGTGCATCCAGCTGTTCCCAGAACAGCCCCTGCCTGAATGGGAGGCAAAAGAATTTCCCTGTACAACGCATTCATTCTTTCCCCTCGTATAATCCCAACCTACCACCTCTACCTTGTGCTGGATCAAAAAACAATTAGACATCAGTTCACTTCGACCAGATCTATGTCTGTTCCAAACTACAGCAGGAATAATGGTCCATGCGCTTTTCGGCTGGTCAGTTATCACCAGAGTACAAGCGGAGACCAAGGAGTGGGAATCTGAAGAGTGGTCCGGCATATTTATTTCATTGCATTTTCTGACTGATCTGTGAAGCATAGCAGTACTTTATTTTAAAGCGTTAACTGTTTCAGAGCTATGCAGAAATATTCTTTAACTGTGCAATAACCCCAATATTGATTTTAAATGTCCATGGTCTTTGTGAAAAAAAATCAACTAAATACATTATTGCTTACTACATTATTACTTGAAAACTAAAGAGCATTATTTTATTTATAATTATTCTGGGTTTATCTTACAAGGATTACTGCTACGAACGTTTTACTGTTAAACTTTTATTTTTCTCATCCAGAAATAAGTTGAAAGACTGTGAATCATATGGATCAAAGACTATCCATCAGTGTGTCACACACCATGTGGCATTGTGTTTTGCTAAGTCAAAGTCATGCTCCAAGTTTCAAAACTTCAAACAACTGAAATACCACAACATTCATAAAACAGAACTGAGCTACTGGGAGTAAGAAAAAAATACAAAAAAGGTAACAGACCTCAACAGCAGATAGTAAAATTAACATTTCAACAGTTCTTGCCTTTCATCTCAGTCTCCATAGTACATTTTTTCTGGAAAAGCTACGATTTAGGTTTAGAAAGATGCAGAATTACATAAAACATCTGGAATATGGGACAAGGAATATTGGCTTATTATCCCTGGTGGACCCTCCCTATGAAAAATTTAATAGGTCTGTTTTGGTAGTTTTAATCTCCAGAGCACCCCAAGCTATGTTATGGAAACATCATCTTGGTAATTTATATTAGAAAGAACACCTGGTGATGAAAGCAAATATACCCTCTTTAAAATTGTGAGTGATTTTTCTTTAATCCTCAAACTTTTCATCTTCTTAAATATATAATTTTTAACAGCTTGACTAAAAATTAGTTTTTGTATCTTTGAGACTGATCACATTGTAACCATTGTGAACTTATACTATTTTATTAGAGAGCTACATTTCTTCATTCCTGTCTTCAGAGAACAAGTCATTTTGTCTTTACTTTGACATTGGCCTTTTACAGATTACAGAGGAAGCTCTGTTGAATCTTATATGAATATCACAAAATCACTTAAAATGTTGTCCGTTTATTACTGCACAGCTTCGAACATTAAAGGAAAAAAGAACTGTTAAATAGATTTCTACTATTCTTATTCCTTTCTTGTTGCTTTCTTGGTATCTATTATGTTTAGTATATACAGCTTCAAAATAACTAGTAAAAATCAATACATGAAAGCAGAAAAATGATTTTCCATTGAAATCATTAACTGGATTCCTCTAAATATAAGTACAGTTAAAATGCTATATAACTAAAAGGAATTTTCCATACACCTTTCTATTGTCACACTGCCGTATGATTTATTAAAAAACCACATTTTTAACTGTTGCTAATTTACTATTTTATCAAGACATGGAAAATTAATGAAAGAATATATCAAGTACCAGTCAATCTATAAAACAAGTTACCAATAAAAATACATTCTACACTTTCCAGTTACAATTACATTTCCATTTACCAAATTTCTAAAGAAACAACTTATGTACAAATTAATCTGTTTTTATCATTTAACATGCCTCACTTAAAATATATCCTAATACACATTCTGTATTTTCTTACAAAAAAGCCCACAATATAATCTGTAGCCTATAAAGATTTTCATAAACATTTTTTTTATTAATTTGACACTGATACGCCTCCATTTCTAATATCCCAACCCTGCAACATTTTAAATGCAATTAAAAGTGGTTATGAAAGAGTGTGGACTTCCTTGTGAAGTAGGAAATCACTCTTGTGATTAACATGCAAACGAGCTCACGCTGGCAGAATAGATTGGGGTTTTAAAACCCCAATTACTTTTGTATGATTATCTATTTACCCGTACACAGACTATTTTCATTTTTCATCTAATACAAAGTCATCCTGCTTACATTTTTAGCACAGCAATTAATATTTACAATAATTATGACATCAAGCACCATTGAGACTATGCCAAGTGAATCGTTTACCATGTTTTTTAATATATGTATTATTAAAGTAACATCTATGGTAATATATTGCAAAGGATGGAGATATATTATTGGCCTTTATACACAATCCAGTCTAATACAACATTCTATTGGCTTTAAATTTAGTTAAGGGGCATATTATTTTTAGTATCTAAGTCAAGTGCTGTTCGTTCAGATTACAGATGCCAAAACTTTCAAGTCTGTAACTGCTTTGTATAAAGTGTAAGGTTTGTTTAAACTTTCACAGTAAAAATAACAATAAAATTACTTCCTCCTGTTTTTCTTTTCTTTTTTTTAGTAATAACAGACAATTCTTAACTTTCACTAACACACTTTGATTCATACCTGCTACAGAGTGCACATATACACATTTTTTCCAGACTTCTAAAGAAAATTATAATGCATTAATGACAGGAACTATGGTAATGGAAAAAGGTCACCCTCTTTTGAACACCTTCTGTTTTAAACCATTATATATAAAGACATTTGAGAAAGCAAAGAATTAAAAGGCAGCCTTTGTGCAACCCATTACTGAAATATTATAGAATAATCTATATCAAATGTAGTGGAATAGCAGATTCTTTTGGATCTAAATTTACTGCAGCCATAGAAATGCTTTTATGCTTATTATGTATCTGCATGTTGATTCAATTATTAAAAGAACACCTGACAGCAGACTTACTTAATTGAATTAATTAAACCGGATGAATAATCACAGAATTACTATTGTATGAAATTTGTCCTGAAAAGTAACACTGGCATTTTGAAATTGCAAGTAATTTGAATGGTGAAATACACGGAGCAGAGAAGTCTTTACTTACTGCATTCTGAAATTCTGACATATAAATGAATAGACAGCTGTGTGTAATGAATGCTTTTTCTTATATATTATAATTTATTACGTGAGCCCAGCTATGTCACTAGATCTTTGAAAAACTTTGCAAAAACATTCAAAATAATAGTAATCATTTTTATCTCTTGCTGTAAAATAATACAATAGAGTAGACTGTCAGATACTGAGAAGGAGGTAGTGTAACACTTAAACACTTGTGTAAAACAGTGCTTCTAACCAGGATATCTAGAAAAGATTTGAATATGTCCAATCGAAATTGTGAAAATATTGTTTACTGACTAAAGCAAACAAATTAAAGATGTTAAATGATTTTTAAAACATTTTAATAGATTGGTACAGTGAGCTTCTACCACTGATTTTAGCAACAGGAGCGGTTTTCTTTCACAATTAAATGCTATGACATACTGCATACAATATATTCCTTTTAAGGTCTTCTGAAACCATTTTTTGTTATTGTTTAAAACCAGTCTGCTGCTGAAGTTCAGAAGAATTGATTATACCCTCTTCGATTTACTGGTATTTGATAATTCACTAAATAGGAGTGAAATTTTACATGACATTTTTTTTTAACATGTATTTTCTGTTGCCCCTGCTCTCACACCAAAACAGACAGAGAAGAGCCTCACACTGCTCAGAACTGAAGTTTATACTGGCAGAGGACATTCCTGGAGTGCAAGCACCCAATCTGGCATATATCCAAACCCCAGTTATTAGGTCTGCATCACCAGTGGGTATTTTTCTTACTTCTTCTTGCAGGGTTTTTGTTTTGTTTTTGCAATGATCCCCATAATAGCAAAATGTATAAAATAGTCTTATTTTATGTGACAGAATGGTGGGACTGGGTATTTACCTTACCCTAGAATAAACTGCAGCATGGCAGAATCACACCCACCACCTTTTTTATCTTTTTTTTTTTTTTTTAAATCAGCAAAGTGTTTTCTCTTGCTAAAAACGAATATGGATGAATCTACAAATAGAAAATATTAATTTAGAGGTGATTATTAATTTATATTATTCAAAAGAACATGGACGTTTATAGGTATTCAGTCAGAATATCTAAAAATGAAATAATACAACATCTAACATCTACATATTATATAAATCGCTGATTTTTTTACATTCATATTTTCCCTCATATTCCTACTTGAATATAATTCATTTTACAAATATGTCTGATCCTGCCTCTGACCTTACTACACTTTAAGCTCTTTTCTGCTCATGGAAAGCTAATTTGCATTTTTTAAAAATGTGTCTGTATTAATGATCTAATTTACCACAAAAAGGCTTTATATTAAATACAAAAAGGACAGCCATTAGCTTTCTTTCCACAATAAAATCAAAACAAAATATAAAACATCTCATTTACACAACAATTAACAGGGTTTTTTCCTTACACAATGCTAAATGAATCTGTACAGTTCAGCATTCATAAACATTATATATTGTGCAGAATTCTTGCTCTACAATCAAAATAAGGAATTTTATAAATATGCAAAGTTTTACAAAACACTTTTCTGAGAAATCTGTACATCCATTTTAATACCTATATTAATAACCACAGTGGTTAGATTTTTCTTTTACATAAATTATACAAAGTACATTGGCATTACATACCATTTTAATACCAGTTTATTATAGCTTTATTTCATAATATTGGAGGTGGAAATGGAAACAGTGCCATCATGTGATACTTTTCAGGCTACTTCACTTCTTTTATTTCCAAGGAGCGAGTCTGTTGCTGCTATACAAGTAAGAGTTCCTAGAAAAGCACGCAATGGCAGTATAATTTATTATATGCTATGGTCTAACCAGGTAATTTTAGGTATTTTTATGCATCATGTATTGAAAACACCTTCTAAATCTACAAACATAAACCAGCATATGATCAGTACAAACGTTAGCTAGCCTTTTTTATTAAGAGTTCACTAATTATCCAACACAGTTGTGAAATTCCTTTCAGTTTACAGTCAAGATATTAAACCAAACAGCTTCATTTTTACAAAAGAGGGTGGAAGTTAAATTCACTGGTTTTAATTAGTACTGGGCAGGCTACTTGGAAAAAAACCTAATACATGAAATCGTCACAGGCGTACAATACTAAAGCCAAATCCAACTCATATTATATTTACTATTTTTAATGAAATTGGACACACGGTCATTTTTTCTTTTGTATTCATTTCATATTGAAATAAAGGCATTTTTCTCTCCACTGGTCACAATAATCTAGGAAATCCAGACTTGATGCTAAAGACGCATATTTCCACTTATCCTTCCCTTTTCCAGAGATCAAGACAACCATTTGACAACCGCTTGGAATCTAGAAATGCAAGTAATCTATTACATCTGAAATCCCACTTTACTGCACAACTCACAGCTGCCAAATCTCAAACTACTTTACAGTAGTGTATTTTTTAAAGATACGTCTTTATAGAAAATAAAACCCTTACAGTGAATTCACTGATGCACGGGTGAAAGCTGATGAAAAAAACACCGGAATTGTAACTTTTAAAAGCAAGCACAGATGCTAGATATTGCTTATGGAGTTTCAGAATTTATAGAATATGAACAATAACTGAATTCTCAAAGATTAAAAATCCTCACACAATTTAACTGCCTGCTGTTCCACAGGAAAACCGTTACTATTACGTGCTTATTTGTAAGCAAATGGGCACATACAGCCATTTAAAAATGTTTAGATTTCTTTATGTAGGAGTCAAAAATTCATGGTATACGCATGCAAGCCACATATATGAATTATGCTCAATTGTGTTTTGAGTCTGAAACAAACACAAGGGGATTTTATAAAAGTCAGTATATTCCGTATACCCAGAACTCTTATTTATGGGTCAGCATTACAGCTGGTGAATGCATCTGCTTTTGCTGAAAGGTAACAAAACAAACGGTCCACCCTTGAGAACCTTCAGAGAGCAGGATTCAAGACCGGAAACATTAAATATAAGAAAAATACTGCAGTAAGAAAAGAACAGGGAGAAATAATGTTATGTTCTTACTTAAATTTAATGTGTACTACTTACAGATAAAATTTTATAAATTACTCGGCTAAAGCCAATTGCATTTAGCAGGTTGGTAGGCAGACCAACTGCACTGCATAAATACTGATTTGTACATCTAGTACAGGGAAGCTTAATTTTTATGTTTGCAACCCAGCAAGCAAGTTTTTGAGGAATAGGCTAAAAAGAAAAAGTGAGAGAGCTGTTGTTATTTATTCTCCAAAAGCCTGATGTTTTCATTAGCGCCAGCAATAACCACCCTGGCTCCCCACCTTGGCAAGCTGGTTAGAAAATTAATTTGACTGGAGTTTTACCAGCACAAGGAATACATGGAACTCTTGGCATGGTAAAGACTATCTGTAGCAAATTATTTAATCCCTAATATAGGGCTTTTTAAAGCTTTTTTGTTCTTGTTGGTAATTATCATCCTTGAGGATGATAAATATTTCTCTTTTTCTACGGTTAGAGTTTAGACTTGGTCCCCCCCTAAAGGCAAAACAGTCATCATGAGACACACAGCATCCTCATGAGCCCCTACTACATAGTTTTATTATGTTGATTATGAACTACATGATGAGTATTAACAATACAACCTTACAAAATATTGTCAGGATACTCACAAAGCTGTCCCAAAATCAAATTATAAATCCGATGTAATCATAGCACTCTAACTACTTAAGACACTAAGCAAAGGGAATCATAACCTGGTAGGGCACTTACTGGTTGATCAACCAAGACATTTGAGAAATCTGGAAAAGGGAGCCAAAGCTCCACTCCTTTTCAGACCCATTCCTGTCACCTCTTCAGCAGCTAGATGAAAAGGAATTTGGATGTTGTGTTCTGTTATTTCCTGTAGAGCCCAAAACAGATGCTCATTTAAGACAGAGATAAATTATGCTGCCGATTAATACTTTGAACAGGAGTGGAGGAGAGTGCCCTACGTAAACATTTGCAGAAAATCTACAGTTTTGAACCAAGGGAGAGGCTGCGTTACCCTCTGGGTGAAAAGACAAAATTCTATTTCTTATCTGTATTCTTATTTCTCTATCTCAGAAATCCAGTGTTCTACATAGAAGTCAAAACAGAAGAATGAACACCAAATATCTGATGGGGAAGCTCTAATATCTCACATTCCTAACTGAGAAGAACCAAAATTAGACACACTATCGCTAAATGAAATGTAAGAACGCAAACATTTATATGTATCAAACTACAAATGCCCACAAGGCATCTCATGCCACTAAAAAGAAACAATTTCTTCTCAGATCATTCTGATTTGAAGGAAGTTGGAGTAAAACTCCACGTTAAACTGAACTTATACTCGCCATATTACAGAACATCTTGGTTTTTCCCTCATCCAATCTGCAGTTAGATAATATTTCTAATGATATGGATTTTGATTTTGTAATATACTGAGACCAAGACAAAGGGTACTTTATTTTAAAACTCTAAAAAGAGAAAAGTAATTTTTTGACTTTTTAGTGCTGAGACCTTTAGATAAATGTGTCAGCTGGGAGTCAGACGGCAGACTTGTAGACAGATAACCCAGAAGGCTAATATTTATTTAACCATGTAGCACCCACCTATTTGAATAAGCCACAAAACCTGAAAGTAGATTCCCAAATTACTAATTTAATTGCCCCAACACAGAATCATTGGAATCAGCTGGATCAAGATTAATTGGGACAAAACATATAATGCAGAACTTCCCAAAAAATCCATTAGACATTCTCTATAGTTTTGAAAACTTTAGAAAGCACAGCTTTCATCAGGTTCTGTGCATACAGTTACAGGATCTCCTTACTTTGAAAAGTGACTGAAAACAGAAAGACTTCACCCTACTTATCAAGGCACACTTGAACAACAAAAAACTTTAGCCAGTGTGTGAGGCTTTCTCAAATAGAAATATTATTATTCACGTTAACTTTCCAACCCAAACAAAATGTCAGAAGAAGTAAGAAACACTGTCAGAAAAGAAAAATAAGCCACAGGTGGTTGTTTAAAACCAGGTTCACTGATAGCTGCAGCACCATATTCCATCACCTCAGAGCCACAGGCTGCCTTATAAAGAGAGTTACATTGTGAGGTGATAATGGTTGCCATCATTCACTGACATGGTTAGAAACTGGGACTTTACTCAGCACTTGTCACTCAAGTTAAATGGAAGGAACAGCTAAATGTTCTTTTGTGTAGGGACAGCTGAAACAAGGCCCGGAGCGGAGCAGCATGCATGTACCCATGTAGATCTCCAGTTACAGGTTGCAAAGCAACGTGTATCAGGATGTGTGAGACATGGGAATGTTTCACTTAACAATGAAGCTCAAAACCATGCAAGCTATCAGTCTTCATGAAACAGTCTTTTGTAGGGAACTCTAAAGTTTTGTGGAGGGAAACAAATGTCACTTTAGTAAAGACTCTACTGAGGTCAAAGAATACCCAAATGAATTCTTATTAAGAAGCCAAGTAGAAAGTTGCAGAAACTGTTAATCAGAAAAAAACAAACGAGTGCCATTATCAGAGTCAGCATAACTGAAAATATTTTTGTATTTGATAAGAATATTCACAACCAAAAGGCAGAGATGGTCAACATACAGCTAAATATGAGTGGACATATTTTTCTATCTATGAACTGACAGAAAAAAGGAAAATCCCTAGAGGATGAACTCCTGCAAGCTTTAAGACAGCTTTAGTATAGAGTTTGATGTGTGCAAAAGACACAGGAGGTCAAGTAATCCCCTTATGGTTAGAAAATATATAGTAAAAATTCTATTTGCTTGTAAAGTCTCTTTATTTCACTGGTCTTTCAGATAAAGTATTACGATTACGTGACGCATGGCCTTTAGTAGGACACACTGGTTTCAGGAATGGTACCTACTACTGGAAACCTGCTAGAAGAAAAAAAGACTGAAATAAAGCCAAAGATCTGACACAAAAAGAAAAAAGAAAATGCTTAATCCCTAAGTTGCTCATTTTGGGGTGGAACATTCCTTCCACTCTTACCTTAAGACTTTTTTCCCATCAAACTTACCTGTGTTCTGCAAAACCTGCCTCTCTGTTGAATGGATACCTACTGCCAACCTTTCTTCTCTTTGGACTCCTGTTTTACAGAAAGAGGGAAAACTCTTTTTCAATTCCATTATGATACCTCCAGGGTTTCTGAAGGGCTTCTAATAATAATTCATCGGAAAGAACACACAATAGTATGTTCTCTCTCTAAAGAAGCCTCTGATGCTGGTCCCCAAACTTAGGCACTCATTGCCAGTTGAGGCAGGGCTCCTAGGAGATTAATACAACTCTCAGAAGCAACAAGAAACTCAAGGCAAATTTAAGTTGTCTTCTGTTGTCATTTCTTTAAAGTAGGAACAATGACAATGAATGCAGTTTCTTGAAAAGAAAGCCAGTGTTTTCAGCTGCAACACAGCAACAACACAAGCACAACACCAAAAAGTTTCTTGATGTTATTTTCAAATTCATTCAACAGAAATAAATCCGGCTGCCAAACATGAGAGTACTGAAAGACAAATGAAACTACCAGAAATTGTATCTCTTCAGCCTGTGAATATACAAGTAGAATCAGGTTTTAAGACAGGAAAACCAGCACTGGCTCAAGATTATACAGGTGACATTTTTCACTGTGAATCAACACTAAATCAATTTCCAGTCTTGTCTAAGAGGAACATACTTTGATATTGGCTGTTCACAGTATTTCAGATGAGCCATAAAATGGAACTCCTGAACACTTGTGCTCACAGATCACATTGCACGTCACAGCTGTTGTGTTTTACCCCAGCAGAGGGTGCATTTAAGCAAGTGGAAAAAAGAATGTTCTTTTACACATAGCTTGAAGTGCTTAGGGATCTTTTTGAATTACATGTAATACATACATATATTACATTTAAAATATATTAAATAATTCAAAACAAATAATTATTAAATCTACCTGCAACATCTGACTCATTTTTTGTAGTTCCTCATGTGCCACAATGAACAACAACATAATGCTGCAACTAGTTGGGTGGAACAGTGAAGTCTGAGAAGTAGACCTAAATTTCACAACATCATGATAAATATGAGGTCAGTAAATCTGTGTAATGGAATTGCTATTATGATTACTTTTTAAAAGGAAATTTTTGTTTAATCTTCTACATTAAAAGAATGCTGAGACTGCAAAAGCAAAGCATTTAAAAAACAGAACATGCCTGAAGTAAAGCTGTTCATATGGCATTATCTCAACCTCCTCTGCATGACCTTTCCTCTATTCTTTGTTACTATGAGCCACATTACTTCTTTCCCTGGGACCTACATTTCATTACTGCATTGGATAGACTAAGTTTTGAAGATAAACTGAGTTCTTAAAAAACTTTTATTTACTGTTACTTAGTGCAGAGTCTGTTCTCTCTGTCTTGTGCTCCCTTTGTTGCTGAAATTGGAAGGGAAGTGGCCAATGTACGCACACTTTGGGAACTAGAGGAACTTTGTAGGGAAGCAGAATGCCATCCCAATGAGACAGATTTCTGCTACAAGTTTTCATCAGGCTCCATAAAATTAAAAAAGATGAACAATTTAACATTCAATACAAATTATTCCCTTCCTAGGTTGTCATACACATCTACCATTATGGTAGAGGAAAATAAATGCAAAGCTTCCTCAAATGTTCATGCACATTCTCTGTTGCATGTACGGTCTCCTATGAAGTCTCATAAAGTATCCAAGTTTCACAAATGTTTTACTCCTCTGACCAATATAAGCCAAAAATCAGAAAGGAAACAGTCCACAACTATCTTCCTACTAATTTTTCTTTCTTCCCACTAAATTTTCTTTCTCTGAAGTGAAAAATAATCACCTTCTAATGATTTGATGTCATAGTAAAGAAAGCAGTACTTTTTTGTAAGAGTGGGGATTCCTACCAAATTACACAGGATTAATCATGTGCCACAGTTTTCAAACAAAACTCCTATATAACATGTGACTAGTAGTTTTGCACTCCTAATTACAGTTGGATATGGAATGAATAATCAAATAAGTGATTATGGGTGGAGATAAAATAATAACAAACGCATGTAGTTCTGTGAGCAACAGAACTTATTAACAATAGCATGGACGTACTTAATGCTGCAGCCTTTTTCCTCAGCAGATGCACTATTTTGCATGTTTCTGTTACATAGACTCTCTGTTTTCATGGATATTAGTACCTTTGAGGACTCTGCTTCTCCATCAAATTTCTCTGAAGTTGGTCAACAGGTTCAAGAATTATCGTGGGGAACAGACAGACAGAATGACTGTATCAACTTACAAAACTTCTGTTTCCTTTCAAAAGTACAATAACAATAGAAAATCTAGGCTATGGTAGCCTAGGAGATAGACAATTCCACAGCAGGGCACTTTCTGCAGAGAAGGCCAAGCCAGAAGAACACAGGAATTCAGTGTTCATGTCTAGCAGTAAGAATTCTCAAGCTGATAAACTGTCATAACAGCATAAAAGAATGAAAGAAAGCAGGTAAAAATATGCCCAGTACTACATTAAGTATTAAAAAGAACATGAAACAATTAGAATATTTTAAATAGCATGCTTAAGGGAAAAGGAAATAACATCTTTTAATACATCATAATTACCTGTTGATAGCAACTTTTGGTTAATCCTGTAAGAAAATCTCAAATAGGTCTTAACATAAAGAAGAGGTTGGTTCTTTGATTTCAAACTATAGCCTGGTATTGGTTCAGCAGCAGAACACAATAGATCAAATTAATTTCACTGCAAGGCTCCTAAAGAAGCTTTGTCAAGGATTAATATACCAAGTACTTCCAATTGTTATGAGCATGTGGTCATCAGCTCAGGTGCAGTAACTGTCCTCTCAGTAATTCAGACATGCTTTGAATACTCCAGTGCACCTACCCCACCTTTTATTTATTCATCATAAGAAAAGCTGCTTGTAAAGAATGGCATGGTTTTGTTACAGGACAACTAATATAGTATAATCTCTTCATTTCATTCATTGTGTTGTTTAGTATGAAATCAAGATTAGGTCACAGAAGACAACAAATATCTTATATAGCATTACCACCCAAAGTATCCAAAGCCTCCATCAGGCTTACAAGGGAGACCAGTACTCATTCATTTATTGAATCTTGTTCCGCATACAGGTAGTCCCATGACATCATACAGCGCATTTGACACATTCACAAGCATGGAGTGGTTTTCTCCCCCCTCAAGACAATATTTTTGGTAAACAAGTGGCAGAAGCTGCAACTTCATTTGGGGCACTTACTGTATTGATAAAGAAGACTGCTAAGGAACTCATTCATTCACACCAGACCACTGTTATATATCTGTTATATATAAGCTAGTTATGTATCCTAACTTCCTCTTTTACTCTTATGTGACAGACACAAAATTCATAACCACCTTATTTGGCTAACGAATGAGTTTCTCCAAATATAAAGTTACAGATTTAAGAATTTTCAGAGTCTTCATTGGCATCACAAAGGAGATGTCCAGCTTTGCCAATTTAAGTCTAAAGCAACTGAATATTAATCATGGTTTACATTTCAACTAATAAGAATGGTTTCATACCCAAAATATTGTAGTAGAATTAAGTTGTGTAGAAGAGCCACATCATCATTATAAAAGCTAGAAAACATAATAACAACATAAGAAATAGTGAAACCATGAATTAAATTTCACAGTTGCTACACATGTTCAAGTAAGTAAACACTGTTTTCACAGAAGATTTTTCAACTGGAAATCAGGAAAAAAGGAGGTGGAAGGAAACAAAACAACTAAAGAAATCTGTAACATTCAATTTAAACGGTTTAATATTCAAGATCTTTATTTAAAAAATGCTCCGTTATAGATAAAATATTGGAATGATACCACACTCCTCAAAATGTCCACTTAAAGTAAAAAGATTGCAACTCACTGAAGAATTAGCCATAATTAGAAACTATAAAATTTCATTAAACATACACTAATCGTAGCTGGCACTGCAACGTGACCTGCAACTATGCATGCAATTCATGTATCACAATATGACAGTGCTGCAAAAGGGAAAACTTTCCTTCCATTTTTCCTGGTACCATTTTGAGGACTTAAAATAGAGGTCTTCAGAGACAAAATCAAAATAAAATAACAGGGAAGAAAAAAGGAAGTTGCTGAAGCAGAAACAGAGAGATAAATATGAAACACCTGCCTGAGGCAGACATGAATTCAAGACATGGGTATATGTGTTCAAAAATAAAACAAATAAAACACAAATGCTGAATTATGGGACTACATTTCCACCTTGATGTCCTAGTGAGTACACAAAGTAGGCAAGCTTTGCTTTCATGCTTTATGACCTCCTAAGAAGCTCCTCAATTGTATTACAGCCCACTAATTCATAGCTGCCTTGCATTTGTTCTAACTGTATTATACTATTATGGATGTTATTAACATGAATAATATGTAATAAAACCACAGAAGAATAGCAATCCTTTCTGACATCACTGCACACTGCTCTAGAACTCTGGCACTTTAATTACTATACATTTATTTATATATATATAAAGCTGTAACATCTTTACACATCTTGCCTTCCTGGTCATAGGTAACTTTGTTCCAACAGGGAATCATCTTAAACCAAAACAATGGAAATGAATGAAGGTAGCTGAACCAACAACATCACTAACAATGTCACAGGACACAGAGTTCAGTATACATTTTACTCATGCTCTTCACAGAACTTCATAAGATGACTTCCTGAATTAATTCACAAATGTCAGAAGATGAGTATTACTGTGTTGTGTCTTTCCTCCTTCCATTCTGACACCACTAACAAGTTCCATCCTGCCTTTTCTGGATCCTGAACCTCTCTTGTACTGCGTCCCTGTCCTGAACAACATCTTTTCTATTAGAGCTCTAATAGTTATTCCCCTTTCTCTGTTATATACACGTATAATTCTCTTTATACGTACTTCAGAATTATTCATTCCCATGTGCCTTTTCCTCTAACTGCTAATTTTTCCGCAGTTCTTTCAGACCAGAACCAAAACAGAAAGATTGAGACAGCTGGGAGGCCACACCTGGTGACTCAGCATGGCTAGCTAGCACCATATAGTAAAATTTTTAACTTTTAATCATCAATAGTTATGACTTATCTCAATCACCACCACTGGAATCATCATTCCATACGTTAAGAGCTTCTTACAAAGTCCAAAAACTTTAGTCTGTTTTCCTTACACCACCATTTTACCTACTTCTTAATCAAAAAAAACCTAATGTCATTACACTTAATGTAAGATGACTCAGTCCATCCTAGAAAAGCTGCTATTAATCTGGCTGATTAACAGTAGAAAAATTAGTGAAAAATTTGAATGGCAATAAAATGTAAACATTCCCATCTGAATTCAATGAATTCAAATTCACTTAAAGCAAGTTCTGAAACATCAAATTGGAGGCTAGCTGTCTCTATTCCGCATGCACTTCTGCTGCACTTCTATTAAGGCAGAAAGTGAGATTCAAGAGAGACCTCCCGAAAGCAGCACAATAGAGCTTAGACAGGAGGAAAGGTACATCAAGCTCAGGCTAGTTTTCGTGTTCCTTACAAGAGCTAGACCGGGGTTTAGGTACACTGCAGCCACTGTTGTAACTACTTTTTCGACGTATTTGTTGGAGCTAACCCGAAACTAGCCAGCCCCAAGTGCTGTGACCCATGTAGCCATAGCTCTGATGAACCCAGCACAGGCGGAAAAACCTGCCTGAGAACCGGAAGAAATATGCAATTACTTAATTGTTTCTCTACCTCCAGTCCCACAGCCATAGACATACTCTGCAGGAATCCCAGATCACTATAAAGGGGAGAGTGACTGCTGTTGAATGACACCCCTGAGCGCCCTTGGAATGCCTCCAATATGGAGTGTTAAGCACAGAGTCAAAAGAAAAGTAGGAAACAACTTCGTCTTTATAGTGAAATCAGCTTATTTACAGATGAACAGAGAAACCAGACCCTAATATGACTGTATCACATACTAAAATCCAATAAAAAGGTAATAGTTTTGAAAAAGCATTTTTCATATTTGGCATTATTATTTTAGATACTTTTTAAAAATAAATTCACACACACAACTCTTATTAAAAAATTATTTCCTTTACAAGAAGGTGACTCCAAGATCTGACTATTTACAGTATCTTCTCTATTTTATGTGTTTTCAATTAAAAATTATTGACATTTTGGAACAGAAATATTTTCTCCAGGACAGAAAAAAATAACTTTTTACACTAAATGGTTATAACAGATTGACACACATAACTTACCTGAGAGCGACACTGTACCTCACAATGGTATTTTAGTAAATCAGGCTCTAAAACACTCATCATCACAAGCCCTGATTAAGCATTTTAAAAGAAAAATATTCCGCAAACTCCCCACACACACATTTTCAAAGTGATGGGATGGGAACTGAGAACTCATGCGTAGCCCCAGGCTTGGAACCTCAGAAGATTAGTGTATCAAATTCAAATAACTGGAAATTACAGATGGCAATTCTTGTTTAAGTGGCTCAGCAAATCTGTAATCTCAGTATTTCCACAACTTTTACATCTTGTACAGTTTATTTTAATTGCCAGAATTTTTCTGCTTTGTTTGTTTGTTTGATTTGCCTGAAGAAAAAGGGGGAAAGGGAGAAAAAAAACCCACCAACAACAACAAAATTATTATCTTGCAGATTTTTATGTAATTGTTCAATGAATGAGAAAACATAATTCCACAAATTACTTCAATAAACCTGTGTTTCCCAGTTGATGAGTTCCACATCCATAGATGATAATCCAAAATGAGTAGACATGACAAGAAGGTTTTCATAATACGACAATCTCTTCTGCTTTCTCTCACAGCTGGACAAGCAGTGTAAGAATAAAAGCTGTTGATCTTTAGGGGGCTTCTGTACACAAAAAAAAATAGTTGAAAGCTGACTCATACCATCACAGTCGCCTTTTATGGGTTGAGATATACAGTATACCAGTACCTGCAGAGACTGTCGCTGACAATACAAGACAGACAACATTTTTCTTAAGAAGTGCTCCTGGGCTACTCAGGTAATCACAATAAATATAAAAGGAGATAACAAACTAGGTCTCCAGTAACACCTCTGGTATGAAATGACTGAAGGATACCAAATTTCAGAGGTATTACTTAAGGCTTTCTGCAAAATCAGGATACACCTTCAGGACATAAAACTATATCAAATAATGAGTTCATCTAGTTGTGTAGAAACCCACAAAACACCGTAACATGCATTTCAGCAGGTAAGCACACATCTCACAAATGGATTTACAGAGCTCTTAGTAAGGATTGTACTATAGCTGTACTATAGCTGCTACACATTTAGTGCTTTATATTAGGAAAAAATTCTTCACCAAAAGGGTTATCAAGCATTGGAACAGGCTGGCCAGGGAAGTGGTGGAATCACCATCCCTGGACGTATTTAAAAGATGGGTAGACGTGGTGCTGAGGGACATGGTTTAGTGGTGGTTTTGGCAGTGTAGGTTTATGGTTGGACTCAATGATCTTAAAGGTCCCTTCCAACCTAGATGATCCCATGATTCTATGATTAAAGCTACCTCTAGCAGGTGTACATACACTACGACTGTTCTCCCAAGTGCAAAACAATTTATGACAGACAACATTGCACAGGCCATATGGTCATATTTCCTTGATAATAAAGTCCAGAGCAGGGCTTTTGGTTTTGGGGGATTTTGCTGGGTTGTTTTGTTTTGGGTGATGGGCTTTTTGGTGGGTTGTTCTTTTTGATTTTGGGGTTTTTTGGGGAGGATGAGTGGGTGAGGTAGTCTTGGTTTTTGAAAAGAAGAATATTAGGAGAATCCAACTTAAATCTTATTTATATTTTAGTCTCATCATGCTAGGAATTACCTCACACTTCCAGCTAATTTGAGATGCTTCCAGAGCTTTTTCAATAAAAAAATGCTTTGAAGTTTAACAGATTATTAAAAATAAATTAATTTTCTTATAAATCCTTTCCACAGTAAATTTCCTCTTACATACCAGAACACAAATACTTGCAGAAAAAGGAGGGACAGACTCTACACATAACATTTTCATCATACCTGTACAACATGTGTACTTAAGACAGCAGTTTCCAAGTGTGACAAAGTAAAAATTACAGAGAAAGTCACAGATCTATAGCTATGGAATTTCCAAAAGCAGTTTTTAATCAAAGAACAAAACAAAGGATGAACAGGCTATTCAATGTGGATGTAATTTCGAGAAGACCAAGAAGACTTGGTTTCAGAGTCTGTTATCCTTTCTTCCACAAAAGCAAAACCTGAGCAAACTTAATCATGAAGTTAACTTACTGTGTAAGCTACATCTACATCTCTTATTGTGCTACATATTATCTATGGCTGTCAATGAATGCACTTGAATGTTATGAAAGAGAAACGATCATGACTTCTTCCTTCATGAGTCTGCAAGTGTACAACTACCCTTTTTGTATAAAAGTTGCCTCCGTTAACTCTGTTTTTATGGGAGTTTTTATGTTTCTGGATACAAAATATAATGATTTTACTGTATCTGTCCCGAGTTTCATTTCTGAAGGAACTTGTTCAAGAATGTCTCTCAACATCCTTTTCTCCTTGAAATGTGAAGAAATGGGGTTCTAAATGTTTTTTATTCAGAGACCTCCATTGACCTTGATTGCAATTATGCAAATCACATATTGCAAACTCCACTACTTGGTGCTTCGAACAGCTACAAAAAATAGGTCTCAATGTGTAATACTCCAGATTAATGATGGTGATACCACAATTTGTCTTAATAAATAGATGTAGTTTCCTGAACTCTGCTTCTCATCTCAGAATGGCATCATACAGAACAAACTTGCAATCATACTTGGCAGAGGTTTCTGGATACTATGTCCTCCAAAAGTTGACCTTTTTAATGTATTCCTTATTGATTCTTTTATTTCATAACAGGACCAAAGGGAATATTATAAATTACACCATTCTTGCTTCTAGGAAAAGTCTAGGAGACCTTTTGAGTTCCATTGTCTAGAAGGGGACAGGACAGACCCAGAGCACAAGTGCCCCTGTCTTTGGCTCCTGCCTTTACTTCCCTGTCACTAAGGGATGGCAGGACAAAAATAGTGGTGCTTTAGGAATCTTGTAAGCTTCTGTGTCTCACTGCAGAACCTTTGAAGAATACTGTCTAAAAAGAAAGAGCACACTTCTACTCATATCCATGCAATCTCTTCAGAGAAGTACTATGAAAACATGTGACTGCTGCCAGAGTGGATAGGAATGGAATGGAATGGAATGGAATGGAATGGAATGGAATGGAATGGAATGGAATGGAATGGAATGGAATGGAATGGAATGGAATAGTTGGAAGGGACCTACAATGACCATCTAGTGCATCTGCCAGACCAATACACAACTGACCAAGTTAAAGCACGTTATTAAGGGCATTGCCCAAATGCCTCTTGAACACTGACAGGCTTGGGGCATCAACCACCTCTCTAGCAAGCCTGTTCCAGTGTTTGACCACACTCTTGGCAACAAAATGCTTCCTAATGTCCAGCCTAAACCTCCCCTGGCACAGCTTTGAACCATTCCCACATGCCCTGTCACTGGATACCAGGCAGAAGAGATCAGCGCCTCCCTCTCCCCTTCGCCTTCTCAGGAAGCTGTAAAGAGCAGTGAGGTTGCTCCTCAGCTCCTTTTCTCCAAATGAGACAAGCCCAAAGTTCTCAGCCTCGCCTCAGAGGACATGCCTTCCAGCCTTCTCACCAGCTTTGCTGCCCTCCCCTGGACACATTCAAGTACCTTCACATCCTTAAACTGTGGGACCAAGAACACACTATTCAAAAGCACTGCTATACTTTGTCCGTGATCAACCCTTTACCCTAACATCTACCGCACCTACCAAATGATGACAGAGATGATGCCAAAACGAAATAGATCTATTGTTTTTCATCCAAAATGGACTTCACACTTCAAATCCATACCACATTAAGCTATTTACTGCTAAGCAGTAAATGTATATGTGAGTAAATGCAAATGCCAACAAACAAATAGTGCTCCAACTTTAAGATCGCCTTGGAAGAGATGACTATTGATATATACAGTCCTAAAAGATGCTAAGTATGTATCACAATTCAGCCAAAGATCTCTTCACAGTCTTAAAATTAAATGCACATATTTCCAGAATGAGTCCTGATGGCTCAAAAACTTTGTCAAGTCAAGGCACAGATTAATGCATCATCAAAACAATTGATGCTTCTACAGAACTCCAACATTATTCTAATCATGCTTAAGTGTTCCCACTGACAAAAAGGTCTTTGGATGTTCAACTTCAGCAGAAAAACCTGCAGATTTCCTGCATTTCTTTTCAAGTTCTAGCCCCTTACTGAGAAGGTCTGAATAAGCAGTATCTGCATCATTAGCAGAGAGGAAACTACTAAATTAGTATTTTTCCTGAAAAAACCTCAAGGAAGTGGTAAAACAAGAATGGCAGCAGGGGTCATTCACAAAATAAGTAAAAAGAAGAATGTGGCATATTTCCCAGCTATCTTAATTATTAATGAAATTGGTATTATTTCATTTCCTAATTTGGTGAAAAATGCTGTGAATACAAAGGAAAGAATGAAATCTCAGAAACACTTCCTGTACTTCACACAACTTCTGACCTTGAACAATACTGGTGCAAAGAGCCCAGACAAATTAGATTTTACATTTACAAGAACTCCACACAGTGAACATCTAAGACCGTGAAAGCCTCCTGACAATTTTTCCAGGTTGCTCACAAAAACAGGTAAAAATTTCCTTGCTAAAACATCAATCGGCTCCCGATGGGAGTTACTTTAGGTAGGCCTGAGGAATAAGAAGCTTCTGAATTACGGCCTTTCTGTCACAGTACGGCAGCTCAAGAAAAAGGACAAGAGCAAGGGATTAAGGAAGCTTAGATATTGTTCACAATTCAAATTAATCTTTGAGTAGATGACGGGTTATAAGTGACAGATGAATAAGGAAGTAGAATTTTCAAGTAAACGTTTCTTCTGTCCCACAGCCAGGAGGATTTTCTTAGCTGAACTACCGTTTTCTCAGTGCCTGACTGATGTAAGGACCAACAACAAGGCGTAAATTTAAGCTAAAAAGCTTCCCTTCATTAATATAAGAGTTAAAGGAGACACATTTTTATTGTCTTACTTTTTAAGCAGAGAACTGGTAAGTCAAGAGGGCAAATACAGTAGCTAAAACTTACAGAAAAAAAGAGCAATAAATACTTGTGCCTGAACTCTCCCAGATGTCTCTTTCAGCTATTTGGAAAACTCTTCCATCAAGTATAAGAGATGAGATAGGCGTGCTCAAGTAGCTGGTCTTATATGATGGCTCACCTATATTGGGTAAGAGTAATACAATACACTCAGAAAAGCCTAAGTAAACATGAATTATCCTTTATGGAATTAATTTAAAAAATTGTGAGAAATTTTTTATAAATGCATAGGTACTAAATTCAGTCAATTAGGGACAAGCTTTATCCTTTTCTCTCCAAGTGTGCATAGATACCCTTGACACAATGAACGAAGGGGGTAAAAAAAAAACCAACCAAAAAACCAACCAAAAAACAACCCAAATCAGTTAAAACTAACCATACCTATTTAAAAATGCAGAAAACCAAAGTATGAATAGTTTAAGCAATCATGTGTAGTGTATTTAGACAACCTTTTGTCATACTGTGTTTGTTGCGTTGTGTCAAAGCAAAAAATCTGTTGTAATAATTATTTTAATGGATTTGAATGAAGCTGTTCAGGACAGACTTTTAAAGCTACTTTATTACAGAGTAGGATAGAAGCAATATTTTTTAATTTCAATAAAGAGGTTTAAAATATTTTAGTGAATGCCTTTATGTTACAGGATTTTGTATTCCTGAGACGTAAATAAAACAGTAACTCTGTAAAGCTCACAGAATAACTACATAAGCCATTTTACAAGGAGGATATACTTTTCCTTCTTTTCTGTGAATGTATAAAGCTCTCCTTCAAGCTCTTACTAAATCTATTGATCTGTGAAACACAGTGCACTCCAGGGAGGCAATTCACTTGACGTTATATATCAAATGATGAGATGAATAATGATCATACCATTTGGTAATTAAACGTCTTACAAACCTTTCAACTGACTGAACGTCAGAAAGGTCAAATGAGATCAAACCTTTTTTTTTTTTGTTGCTTTTAATTCTTTTCTTATATTAGCAATACAAAAGTCATATTTAGTAGTAACTATAGCACTACATGGTAAAACCAAATAATTAAACAACATACTTTTTATTCCTATATTATTACACAGTTTGAATACACAGATAAATTGTTCATTCATCCTACAGTCCTATTATGACCTTAATGGTTAAGCTTTCAAATAAGTAGCCACTCACCAGTATAGTGCAAATAACTAGCAATGTTATTGGACTAAGGGAAATGAACAGCACATAGAGCAAATCTAAAATACACCAAAGCACCAAGCAATTAAAACAAACCTCCTTTAAAACTTCCTATATAGTAGGAATCTGATGTTTTATTAGAGAATTAGTACAGCCCATTTCAAAAGTTTGGACACACTATCAGCATTCATCCTTTTATACATTAACTTGGACATTTTATCTATTAACATATAGTAGTAACTTAAATGTTTGACACTAGAAAAAAATCCAAAATACTTAAAAAAGAAGTGACCTACAACTGTAATTTCATGAAAGGTTTTGTAGTTTGCCTGCAAATTTGGCATCTGCAAAGGCAATCAAAAGATGCAGCACAGCTAGTTTTTACTACAAACTGAGAACACCCTGAAAATCACTTGCCTCAACGGCTAAAAGTTTCTCTCCAACACCTCTGCCAAACATGGGGTTCCTAGAAAAGACAGTATCTATTCCCATAATCTTTCCGTGTAATCCTACGGGTTGTCATGAATCAAGGCCTTCGTTGTCAGAAAAAATACATCCCTCCATCTTCATGCAAAATATCATCAGCCTTCACTGCCCAAATAGACTCATATCCCAAATATTAAAGAATGTCTTAGGATTTTCCTCTAGTTATTTTCCTAGAAAACATAGGAATCTTTATTAGCTTGTGAAGAAAACATAGAATGTCTTTCCAAAATACAAATTGGGATAGATTCAGTCAGCTTACACAAACATACAATGGCACAAACACACAATCAAAATCAGAAATAACTAACCAACACAACCAGTAGCAGCCTATATGTATATTACAGTTCTGTCTTGTAGAAGAGCAAACTGACCATTCTCAAAAACCATCCTTTGTCTACGGAGGCCGGTATCCCTGTGTTGCCCTTGGTGGTCCTGCACAGCTAGAGCTAACCCAGACAAGAGAGGTTTCTGGGGCAGAAGCTGAAAGAGACGATTTTTAGAGGGCACCTAAAGAAGTAAGGCAGCCGATGAATTTGCCAGCCAAAGGACAGAATTTTTCTGGGGAAGTCCTGCATCCATCCTGAGGAATGACTGTTACTATGGGATGCGAGAGAGATGTGGGAGATACCTTCTTAATATCAACTGCTCACAGCACTTTGTCTTTCTTTGTCTCAAGGCTGGGAACAGAGGTCAAGTTCGCAAAATGAAAAAGAGGTAATTAAATCACATGCTCTATCTTCTGGGATCTTTTAAGTATTGGACAGGGTGTTCAAGTTCGTAATGTAGTAACTTCAAAACACTGTCCTATCAAACACATTCAATCAATCCAATATATAGCTTTTTCAGGGCTAATAAATCAAATAAATTTTAAATACCTTGAACTAAAAATATTTCTGAATTGCAAAATTAAAATAATATAAATGATAAGATTGCAGTAACATTAATACTTCCTCAGATCTCCATTTCTCATAAGGCCAAAAGGACAGCATTCAGCAAATGTTCAAGAGACAGAGAAAGAGCAAATACTCATTTTTCTAAAAGTTCAACATTCGAAATTTTAGGGAAAAAAAGCTACTTTACTAGAACTAACTGGACTATTCCATTATTTTTTATAACAGAAAGTAAAAAACTGTGGGACTTCCACAGCAGAACAACTTCCCTTAAAAAAATAAATAAACAGGTGCTGAGACCAAACTTATTTTAGGAGAGTATTATGCGTTTGATTTAAGCACTGACCTGTGGGAAGATGTTCTGTGGAGGCTCAAGGGCTTCAACATATGCTCGCTTAGCAAACAGCTGCAGCAGTTAAGATGCTCCTGCCCTCTCCCTCCTTCCCGAACTGTTTGTTACCTTCCCGATGCCAGAGCCGCCTGCTGCCGCTCAGCAAAACAACCATACGAGCACTCCTAAGGAACTTCTCTGCAAAGCCAAGTAGCACACTTTAAACTGTTGTGGATTTTCCACTGCATCAGCTGGGGATCCTTTCCACATTCATTTCCATTTTCCTATTCTAAAGTGACAGGGTGAAGAAGAGAAAGGAGAAAGAAAGCAAACACAAGTTCTGGTGTAGGGGCAATAATGAATTTCTGAGGGCAAGGATACCTAGAACTGCAGCACCTGTTCACTAAATAATTATGTGCTTTAGTTATTAAAATGATTATTGATAACGACAAGCCTAACACTTATGCAGTAAAGAAGAAAGATGTACAAATAGGCATGCTTACCTGCCAAATTCCTTGTAACACTTTTCAAAAAGGCAAATGGAAAATTATTCTGTCATAAGAGAAGCCTCTAAATATTTTTTCCATTCATTTCAGTAATTCAGTTTGACATATCAGCCTCACTCATAAAAATAAAATAAATAATGCTGTCGTTCATTTAGTCCTCTTAACCAGTAGAGAGAAACGTCTGAGGCAAAATTCTAGTTTAGAAGCTCTGATAGGATGATGATGCAAAGATTACAAAAACCTGAACTTATTTTTTAAATGAGTAGTAATGATTGAATTTGAGAAAAAGTAAACCTACCTAAAACTGAATTAAAAGCCTTTGACTAGGCTGAGTAGAAATTTTGTATGTGTTTTATTGTTTTCATTCTTTAATAAGTGATGGAAAGAACTGGGTTTGTATTATGTCATGAAAACATATCCTACAGCAAACAGAAAACAAAGTAAAAACTAATGGCAAATGGCCATGTAAGAAAGCTTCCATCTTGAAAGGAAGAAAGCTAAATATTCACCAACTTGATTGTAGTATGTGCTGTTCAGATAATAAATACTAGTTTCAAATCAGTTGCAAAACATTTAAGACGTGAGGTCACATGTCTGTGTCATATCACACTATCCATCTGCTCTAATTTGAAATGTTTAGTAGTTAACTTCACAGAAATAATACAAAATTATATTTGGCTGCAAATTCAATTACAGAAGCACAGGGATATCTATATATATTTCAATAGTTCTAAACCAAAATTTAACTCAGTTTTTCCTTCAAGTATAACACTGATTTAAAATTACAGTCCATTTCCCATTACTGTAGTTACCTATAAAACTGTATTTAACCGAAGTATATAGATTCCAGAATTAAATTTCTATTTTGTACATGCTAATGTACCATGTCCTACACGTTATTATTGAGAAGTGTCTATATATTGTTTAAACAATAGCAAGCAGTTGTAACTTTGTAGTCTAAGATTACATGACTGGCATTTTCTTTCGCAAAACCTTCACTGGATCTGTCATAATTTAACTTCATATAGGTACTCCAATCTACACCCATACGTTTGGATGCAAGACCAGAATCACTGTATGAACCAAAACATGACCTACTGTGCTTCTGTAGAAGACTCAAGCTCAGAAAAAAACCCCCAGTATAAGTTCCTTCAAAAATTAAACTGTGAACACTTGAATTTTTAAAAAAAATCTGTGCCGTTAAGCATGGTTTTCCCCATCAAATCACCAGCAAAAATCTATCTCCTGTAGGCCGTCACTGACAACAATTGCCACTAAATAGCCATTTTACAGGGTACATTAAAAACTCTGAGACACAGTTCCTAAGGGACAGTGATCTTTGTCCATTTCCTAGATGACAGTGTCCACATCAAAAAAAAAAAAAAAATCATTACCTCTTTCTTTGATAGATCCCATAATGCATTTTCAAGAGAAGAAATCACTCCCCAAGACAGTTAACAAGCACCACTTACAAATACAAAACTCATTTAAAATCAGCTTTTTAGGGAGGTTAACTCTCAAAGCAATCAAATAAACATCTATTCCATTTTCAAGATCCCATTTATTTTCAGGAATTAGATCTGCTGTTATTTCTTCCATATGCAGTTACTTGTACTGAATGGCTTGCTTTATTGCCTACCTTTTAAAAAGTAAGGATTTTAAATAGCTAGTTAACCACATTTATCATGGACTAATTACTGGATAAGGTAACTTCGAAGGCATCCCAAAAATACATATAATTCTTTTTTACTGTGCTACTGGAAAACACAGGAAAGAATAACACAAAAATCAGCCTTTCAGAATTACTTCAGATATGGTCAAGTAACAGACCACGCTGAAAAAACAGGACAAGAAAGTTGTTTTGAGAAATAAGGGAAACCACATTTGGTTTCTCTAAGTTTTATAGACATCCAAAGTAAACTACTGTTGAGGTTCCCATTTCTCTTGATAAAATTAGCTTTTATTCTGTCTAAATCAATCTATGTTGAAGCACTCACAGGTCTCAGCATTTTCTTCCAAAAACTGTGGTAATGCTTAATGGCTTTCCAATTTAACTACAAAAACTGAGAGAGACAGAAAAGACTTCACAACACAGAAATGAGCAATTATTCTTTGTCTTGGATCTCCTACCAGGGAAAAACTGAAGGCAATTCTACGTGTGTAATTAAAAACCAATTAAACTAATGTTCTCTGTTGCCTCCTCTGAAAGACTTTCTAAGAACTTCATTTCATAGAAAGCAGAAGAGGAAAATGAAAAGGTTAAAACAGGGATTTGTGGCAGAGTTGCGTCTTCCTCTAGTCCCTCTCACAGAAGGACAAAGCTGTTGATGACCCTTTTATCCTCTTGCATGAACAGAAAGAGCACCACAGAATGAGAAGAGACTTCCTTCAGGAGGATGAGAAGCCCTGTCTTGTGGCGTCATAGTCACTAAATTTTGCCTTTTAAGTGTTGAAATTTTAAGTCTGGAACTGCTGTGAGAGCGTTAAGAGTTTGGCCAGACATACAGAATCATCAGCATGGCAACAACAGAAAAAAGAAAAGACAGCTGGTGCCAGTGCTCTGTATTTTAAGTACAATGGAGTACTTTTCCCTCTTAAAAATATGACCAGGATGTCAAAAAACTGGGAATATCATTCACATTTCTTAGAGTTGTTCACAATCATATGGGAAATACGATTTTGACCAGCACTGTCCCTGCGACTGCACACATCAGCACAACTAGCTGTGTACGCTGCCTAACAGTTAATCTGGAAATCCATCCTTACTATGTTTTTCCAGTCTGTCAACTCTCTCCTGCAAGTCATTTTCAAGTAGCTCATTCATGATTTATTTCAAACCCAATATTCATGAAATCTCACAAGCATCCCATCATTAAGTACCAATGGCACAATTTGCTATAATATCTTAGTTAACTTTAAAAAATAAAATATAATTGATATCTAACACCAAAAAAAGAACAGATTTTGTTTAAACGTAAAGAAAATAGCTAAATTAATATATTTGCTATTTAATGACTGTGTTGTCAAGTGGAAAACAAAGTCTGCATCTGCAAACTTTCTTCATCTATTTTTAACTTACTTTATGTTTATTTCCTTTATTTGGAGTTGGACATAATTTATTGTACTAAACTAAAACACAGGTGTCTTGCTTTCTTGAAGAAGTGGTCCAACTAGTAAGAAGGAACCCACTAGTGTGACTAAAAAGACCAATAGTCATTGTTACCCAGATAAAAGAATGGGAGGTATGTACTATCTGCTGCATCTTATCTAAAAATAATACGGACATACTACACTGCTTATCTACAGCAACTCCTTATAAAATAAAAGTGTTGTGAAGAATATTTGGGGTTTGTTGAACATTATTCACAGTTTGTCACAACAGCTTTAGCAGTTCATCTTTTTTGTGTACTATAACACACATACTTTTAGAAATGTCAGGGCTTATTATAGCAACTTTACTTTTAATATTCAAAACTATGTCACTTAAGTGATTATTAAAAGCCTATAAAAGTAAAAATCTATTTCACATTATTTCACAGAATTATTTTCTCAAATAATAAACTCACCCTCAGTTAATATCAAAGATCTTGCAATGTACTCTAGAAATAGCACCACGCTTTTTTTTTTAATTAAATTTTAAGAGACTGGTTATCCACCACCAGCGTCTTGAAGAATCAGAAGCAGTTAGAAAATAAAATCAGTATACCCATTACTCTTAAACTTATAAAAAATCCCTCTGTTTGAGAGAAGTAACAATTTAAACATCAATGGAAATTCCACTGGAAATGATGATAATATTTGCAGCAATTATAGTTTTGGTAAAAGCCATTAACAGTTTAACATCAAGCCAGGAGACACCTTTTCCTGGTATATTGTGCATAAAAAGTATTCCCATCTGTTTCAAAGCTTTGGCTTTTTCATGGGCTCAAACCTGTCAAATTATTCCATTTGATTTCAGAGAATTCTCATATGGCAATCTATTTTATTTACTTTATCTTCAATAAAATGGTTGAGTGAGCATTAGCAACTATGAGACACAAGTTTCAATCAGTCCTCTGGCAAAGGCGTCAATCTACATTAGACCTACTGTGCTGTGAGCTGCAGCCAGAAAGCTGGAGTAAGACAGGGCAACAGTGAATGAGTGAGCGAGACCTAATAAAGCAGCGATGAAGAGAGAGAAAGTCCTCCCTAGACACTACCATACGCTGCTTATATAATGCGTGTGCCTAGTTCAACACACCAGTAGCTCCTTAATAAAGCTGACAGCTAAAAGGGAGCTTCAGACTCCAACTTTATTTTACATGACAACTACGGTAATGGTCCTCTGTTCTCAACCAGGCCACATTCAGAAACCTGTATTCAGTTCAGTTAAAAATTAAGAGTTCTCACCTCTCTCATTCGTGTCACATTGAAAAAAGCATTATAAAATTATTAAGATGCACACCATCTCTCCTCATTTCATACAATTACTTGAAAAAAACCTGTCAGGTTTCAACCTGCTTTTCCTTAAAAATTTCTATGCTAGAAACCACACAACAATCAGTGTATTGAGCAATAACTCCTTTCTGAAGACAGTATCATTAGAGGACTAATTCCAAGAAATGTAGGGCATCACTCCTAGATGCCATGAAAGTACCACCCAAAGCACAAACTTTGTAATAAGGGATGCAAGTTCATATTTGATATGGGCTGTAAAAAGCAGATTATTGTAATAGTGCTCTTCCCAGCAAATCAGACCATTAAGACTGTACTTAATATTCAACTGAATTGAAAAGCTGGTCAGTTTAAAGCCACAGTTCGACACTTTGTAAAATCATAGCAAAAATTTAATACCTCATCGTTCCAGGCAACATATTCAATTCTATCAATGTAAACTACTGTTTTTACAAAACTTGCCTTCAATTTCCCCCATTAGTAATTTACAGCTATTCACAATCAACCTGGAAAGACAATTCAAAATTCTACAATAAACAGTGTCTCTGTTCAAATACAATGCCATTAAAATGTAAACTATCATTTATGTTTCAGGCTCTTACTGGTGGAAACCAGACTGAAGACAAAGCCCATCAATCCCAATCCAGTTGCTTCTTGGAAAGCAGAAACCATCTTTTCCTTTCAGCATTATGCTGTGTATCCTCCTCTCCCTCACCTCCAGCAGTATCAAAACTTACTTGCTTTCTGAGCAGACACGTGGAAGGGTTTGCCTTCTTTGTGGACTAAGCTAAATGCCAATCCATTATCCAGTTGATGGCATGACTCATACACCAAATGTTTCACGTGTCAGTCATGGACATGATCACCAGCAATAAGTCCTTACGTAACTCTTGAGAGCGTTCCAGTTCAGCTGCAAGATGACTATATGGGATGTACTTTTCTACTAATCTAACAGTATCATTATGTTTGTCCTATGCAAAATAACTATATACAGAGAGACTGAGTATTTGGTAGGTGCTCAAAATGCATACATATACAATACATGTACGTGAGTCATGCTGGTTCAAGTCTGTAGTATCAGGAAGAAACAGGAATGAGCACAATGTCTCTTCCTCTTCAACAAATTGCCGGTACAGGACAGAAAAGCTAGATCAATTTAACAATAATTAATACTACAACTACAAATCAGTTCACTAAGATAGTAAATACTGATGTTTAGAAAACTCCCTCAGCTTTTTTTTTTCCAAAGCCTAATTAACTATGAAAATCCAGATGTAACTGTACCACTAATAGTCCCCAAAAGTGTCCATTTAAGCCATCAGTCCAAAAATGGAACATTTTTTCTCTGCTTTCACATTTTTCCAGTATGGATTTTTGTCTTGGCTTCAGTTTTCCCAACTCTAACTCAGTTTTCTAAAACTAACTCCTAAACAGTTAAACAGTCTCCTGAAAGACAGTACAGAAAGCAAACACAGTTTTTCTGTTAATTAAAAATGTACTCATGAATGCAATTTTATTTTTATGTATTTCTATCACTACTTTTATGACTGAATCCCAGTTTTCAATCAATGCGAAGACATTGTGTCCTGCCATAAAAAACTATCAACTCTAAATGACATATTGAAGAACTAGCATTGAGAATTTACTACTATTTCCTCATGGACTACAAAAACATTCCCTCTCCACTTTCACATACTGCAAGAAATAGAGACCAGTGCTAACAAGGCCAGAAAGATTTTGGCTTTCTTTACAGAAAGCATTTTTATAGATTGTATTTAACTTATAGTTATGGAACAAAATAATGGAGGAAACAGAATAACAGTTACTTTCCTCCATATGCCTTAAATTCCAGACATACTGGAATTCAATAAAATGATACTGCCAAACTATTATAGATGCACAAGTCAGTATTACTGCATTTCTGACATTATTTGGTACAGAACATAGTAAATTTCCAGAAAAAAAAATCCTTTAAAAAATAAAAATCTCTTGTTGGCTCACCAGATTTCTATTACTACACATTTACTACACAATTACTACACGGTTTGTATCAAACCAAACACTTCTTGAAAATACCAACAGCATCTATGAAGAAACTATCTAATATTACTACAGATGAGTTACACTGTTGAGGCATATGTGTATAAATATGTGCTAGAAATCCAGTCATATTTCCATTTCTACCTAGAAAGCAAAGAATCTGACCTTTTTTACTGTTTTCTCCATCGGGTAATGTAATAAAAACCACTGTTTTGCAAATATATTACTACATATTAACATAGAGCCATTCACAAATTCGTATGTGATGCAAATAATGTCTAGAGTTTCCCTGTGTAATGCTGTATATCCTTTGATTTACAACACTGCTAAAGCTCATACTGTATCTTTTCTTCTTTTTATGGTTTCACCATATTCATCCTGTACCCTTCAGGCTAGTGCCTTAAGTCCTTGGAATAAGGTGAAGTTAAATCAGAAGAAAAGAATTTTCCTTTCTTACTACCCCATGGGTAAAGACAGTCACAGTGAAACACATACCAGGACGGCTGGTCTTGTTTTGCACTGCTTTGAATTAGGTTAAAAAGGTCTGTGCTTCCTCCCAGAGGGTGAAACTTTAGAAAACTTGTTATAAACATAGTTTCAACACTAATTACTCTCATCATCATTAACTCCTCTGCAACTACTTCTTTTTCTTGCCTTTCTGAGGCATCAATTCATGAAGCTGGATTTATCAATATTATGGAGTATACATGTATATTTGAATATTTCATACCTTAGCAGTTACTGTACAGGGCATATAGGAAAACAATACATATTTACTTTGGAAACAACAGTGTACATAGAAGCAATTGGGCCTGGTTCCCATTATGGTGAGTTAGTTTGTCGTACCCCGTTGAAAACTTCATCTACAAGATTTAGTATCAGGCACCAGTTGAGCATATTTTGCGATTTACACATTAAAATATTGCCTAAAATTTTGAGTTTGAAAAATTCTGGAAATATTCTCAAGAAATTTTCTACCACTGTAGGAAAATCAAAATGTGGACAACTGCAACACTCAACATGTAAATTAATCCCTTCCTGCAATTACAAGTATGAAAAATCTGAAATAGATGTGAGCAGCTTGTAAGGTCTTGTCTCTACACTAATTCCTTCAGAACGTCCTTTACCAGATCTCTCCAAGGTAAAAAACCTGATATCCAGTTGTACATGATTGACTCAAGATAGCTGTGAAGGTGTGGAGGAAAGCAAGGTACTCCGTGCAGGCATGCCAAGTCCCTGGGCAGTACTTTACTCACTAACAGTGCTTCTTCACAGACAGGTTCAGACTGTTAATGCACAAATCAGTTCAAACGAGATTTGAACTCGTGGCCCTCGACATCATGGAATATTCCTGGTTACCAATGGACTAGAGATCATCCCAGTTTCAGGAAACTAGGAACATCCAAACTCAGGGATTCATTGCTATTTAATCTTGCCTTTTAAAATTTTAAAATATCAAATTCTAATACTACGAAAAATATTTATACAATTATATTGCAACCAAATTAGCTTAATTATCACGCTCCTAATGCCGCTGACGTAATGAAACTATGCAGTGAAACTTAACTCCAGGGTTCCAGAGACCTTGGTGACAGAACCATGTTTTCACTTCTCTTTGTGCCAGGCACTGAAAAAGCACGTAGGGAAAGCCTACATGACTTAAACATTCTCTGCTATCTAGTCATAACCCAAGCAGTCATATATCTCAGTGAGTCAGAAGAAGCAGAGATGGTCAGAATATGGACTGGTCAGCAAGAACAGCAATTCCAGAACAAAAGAAAGTTGCAAAAAATAAAAATAATACTCAGTACTCACCTGCTTCTTCTAAGCCTCAAAAAGACTTTTTAGCTTCAACCTTGAACTGAAGTGACGTCCAAAATCAATTCCAGTACCACCATCCTGGCAAGACAAAGAGAAGTGTTTATAGCTATTTAAACATCATTTACTGAGAACAAAACAGAATTTGGCTTTATCACACCTTCTGATTAGTTCCAGATGTGCATAAACTGATTCATAAGTATTCTGAAAGAAAAAGGAAGAAGTTATAACTTTTAGTTTTTCTATTTTGACATAAACATTTTGATGGAAAGACCTCTCTTTCAACCAAAAGAGAAAGATTCTGTTAGCAAGTAGTCCGCTTCAATGTAGTACGAAAGAGGTATAATTGTTTATCAAGTTTCTGCCTTGCAATCAAGGGCAGATAAAGCATCTCACTCAAAGTCTAGTCTTTTTTTTTTTTTTATTCTATTTTTATTATTAAAGTATCTAAAGGCAAACAAGAGGGAGGCTTCCCTGAAGTAGTTTGTTCCAGGCAGAGAACTGCACACGGTATCACTACCAATAAGTTCATAGGGTCATCTGAAGGAAGGAACAGAAGCTGGGAGACAGCATGCCAATGAAATTTAAATCTATATGCATTTTGGGAAGGACAAAAGGACAAGTAGAAAGAAAAAAACCAGCTTTGAAGCTGAGACTGCAAGACTGAATTGAAGGGAGAAGGCTGGACAAGGCACAAGACATAAAGACCACGCAGGTCCGTAGAAGGTATAATTACATTACGTCTATGCCTGAGCACATTTCTCTTTGCTGAAATCAACTGGCACAGATAACCCTACATCTATGCTAGTATAGTCACACACACTCCCAAAGAGGGGCTGCATGCAAAACGTCTTAACAGACATGGTCAAATACATGTCTGGGGATTTTCTGGAACAATGTTAGTTTGCAAAGACCAAAACTGTGGCAGAGATCTTCAAATATTTCCAAGCATTGTTTAATTTACTAATACAGATATAGCCTTAATGCCTGAAACTCTGCTACTTCTGAAGTTGATTCTACCAGCCTCTTGACGGTGCCTCTTGGCAATTCTCCCTTGCTGACAAGGTCAGACAGAAGCAGGCTGAGGAGTAAAATGAATGTAGAATTTAATAAAGAAAAGACTGCTGTCCCACAGTTTAAAAAGAAAAACCTGTGTTCCAACTGGCATTATTAATACACACTTTGTTACAAAATGTTTGGACATTTAAAAGAGCTGCAGTTCTAACTTCTTCCTTTGTTTGTAGAGTGTAACAAAACCTGCTGGGAAGGTCGAAGTTCCTAGAAAACTGAAAGCTACCTGGCAGCCTCTGTAGTAGAGCAAGTGAAGAAGGAAGAGCAAAGAATGACAGGCTGGAGGAATAAACACTACGTGAAACCCCTGCACAGTAGGACAGCACTGGGAAATGAGAAGGAAATCTTATGAGCTCTTAATACAAAGAGAAAAAAGAAAAAATGTTAAAAACAGCTAAGGATCCTAAGGCAAATATGAGGAGGTGAAGGTGTGTGGCAATTCTTAAAAGTTGTTGGAAAGTAAAATATGTGTGTCAATAAAACTTTGCTCAACGGTCACATGGTCACCCTGGATCCAGAATGGAAATGTCCAACCAACTGAGAGAGAAGCGTTCACCATGCTCTCCTATTTCCCATTAAAAGATTGCAGCTGTAGCTATGCCTCTACATCTTTGAGGTACCTCATGCACCTTAAGTCTAGACAGAAATACATCTTATACTTATTTCTTCAACAATACATGTTGTTTGTTGACCCACGTAAATATGTGAGCCTCAAACATCAATATTATGTATTTCTCTTTTTTCCTATATTCCTTTATGCCAAAAAAAAAAAAAATTAAAAATCAGTTTTCTTAGCTTGGATCATATTAAACATCACATTTTGCTTCAGCTCAGAAAGAAAGCCAAGATAGTTATGATATATGAAATCTTACATCAAAACATGACCTATTTTGGCAGGATAACAGCCTTCTTAGAAGAAATCTTAAAGGTAACATTTTATCATGATTATTCTTAATATGGAAACAACCACAGTTGTTAGTCTTGATTATTAAAATTTTATCTTTGGTCTTTTGGAATTATCAAGATTTCTACAATTTTTCATAAGTCAGGAACATTCAAAGTGGACAGGATCACACGTAGTAGATGTGACCGACATGTCAAGGACTGATGGCAGGCCTTACTTATCAAGGTCCTTTGTACCAACACAAACCCTCACCTTTAGGAACTTCTCTTTTGACCTATGCTTCCTTTACACTACATTCCAGTGTTTTACCTGATAAAGGCAGGTGCCTTTTAAAGACATTGATTTGCTTTGGTTTTTGTTTGCATCCTAAAACCTGGACCTGATTAATTCCAGTTATTCCAGCTTAACAATAACATTTCTGTACCCTCCCTCCAACTGAGTGAGCTAACACATTCCATGCCTTGGACCACAACAGGAAGATCTTTAACGTCATTGTTTACCTATCCCACCTCGTGCTTACCGACGTATTTTCTCTATTGTTCATATATCTAACAATTCCACCTGAATTCCATCTGAACCTTAAAAATTTACAATCAAATTCAACGAACTTGCCAACCAAAGCCTTAAAAGCATCAAGACAGAATTTCTTTTTTAAATACAGTTGCAGTGGATGAAGGCTCAAGCAATTCTGGCAGTTCAATGTCCTATTATTTACTTAGGCAGGAACACTCTCATCACATGAACAGGAGAAGACAATTGAATTGAAAGTCACCTGCATCCCACTCAGCTTCGACTTCCCATTCAGGTCCCTAAAATTTGAGTTAAACAAGTAAATACCACAAACTTCTGTAATATCTGAGAAAGGGAAAGTGCACTGGACAACAAGTGAGTTCATTTGATATGTAGACACTTGTTAAAATGTAGATTTAGAGGAATTCTAATAAATTTTTTCTCCAAATGGTAAAATGTGTAACAACTATGATCACCCACCTAGCACAGAAGCTAGATAGGTGATAGATCCATCTTCAACACTGACAAAGTTACGCAGTTGGTAGCACTTTGTCATACCACATGCTGCACTAGCCTTTTTACATAATAAAGCATTATTCATTATGAGCACAACTAACAGAATTTGGCTCTTATTTATGTGAATTGTCACAGTTCATGCAGAAACCACTAGCATATAAAAATAATTTAATTCAAAATGAAAGCCAAATTCATTCCTAGATGAAGACATTCCTTTGAGACTTGACTTAAATAAACGACTACAATGCCCACGTGCTGCAAGCCATTTCCTTTAACTCATTCATTTACTTGCTGCATTCATCTCTCAGCTCATTTTACATCTAGATGACAAATCATCAGGGTAAGTTTACCTGTTATATGTTTGAACACTGCCTTTATGAAAACGTTTTGATTTGAGACTCCATGCTCTTATTCATTATCTTGCCTTTATTAGTGGCCCATGGTCTTGTTTAAAAATGTAAATAACCATACCAAAGAGCACTACAGTTCTTAAGCAGCTGTACTACTTGATAAATCAACAGCCATTCTGATGTGTCTCTATTTCACATTAAGTCCTGCTTGTTCACAATTTTGCTATAGTAAAACCAGTTCAAACTGTGCATTATTGCTTTAAGTGGGTATTTGTATAAAATATTGCAATGAAGCACTACTCACTGAAGCATTCAGGAATATTTTAGAACATGGTTGAGGGCCACCTACATAAGGTATATCTAGACACGCTTGTTTTGAATCAGACTGATTGGGCCAAAGGCTCAACTGGTTTCACTAAAGCAAGAACTACTTGCTAGAGAGACTATTAGTTCAAAGGTATATACATTCCCTGGTGTCCATAGCTTCCACTCTTCCATCATATAGCCCTCCCATGCAATTAAGAACAAAAGAAGGCCTAATTCACAATAGGACTTCTGAGCAAGACTTAAATTGCACTATGTCAATGGGACAACCTGAATTCTAGCTGAAAACATATCATTTACAATCAATCTATGATGTGTATCTTCTGAAAGTATGAAATAAAAGTTTGAAGTTACTTAATAGTCAGAATATGTACTTTAGTTATATTTAAACTACTTAAAGACATTAATTTGCACTGCAAAAAATATGCATTTTTAAAGAATATTATAAATTACAGAACTTCAAATAGGAAAAATGCTCCTTTTCTTCCTGAATCCAAGTACTGAGTTAGACAATTTCTGTGACAGAGAAATACTCAGAAGCTCATAACCAGATGAGCACTTCTGAATGCCATTATAATTAACAGGAACATGCAAAATAAATTAGTAGTTATGTTTTATAATCATTCCAAAGTTAAATGAGCCTACGAAAAGACCTTCATACTACTGTGATCTCATTAGCCAATTTTTACATGCTACTCTACATTACTACTTAAACAAATGAAAGCTGGATTTTGTTATGTTATCAGTGGGTCCAAAGAGAAGAAATGTGGTGGTGGGAGAAGCAACCATTTTCTTACCTGACACAGAGAATTCTTAAATGCTTTTTGAGCTGTCAACCTTCCCCAACTGTATCTTTGACAAAATTTTTAACAAATGCTACATACTTGTAAAATTTCACATTATATTTTATACCACTAAAATTAATCTTGAATTTTCAGAACATGGAATTTGCTAATCAAAATATCTGTACTCAATCACAACAACATGCAACTATGCAAAGAAATAGGTCAAGGAAAACAATAAAATGTACAGAAAAGCATTGAAAATTTAGTATTTAATGCCTTGGAAATTGGGGGGGAAAAAAAAGATTACATGGACTAAATATATCATCAACTTCCAATATGTCCCATTCACTGCATAAGTGACGTACAGGTTACATATAACTCGCCTTGGGGGAGGGGGAGTGGCTGGGGAGAGAGGGTGTTCCATTTAGGTCTTACTTATCCTAAAGGTTAATAGGACACTGATCATCTGTACTTTCAAGGCACACTGGAGCAAATGGAGGCAGTACAAATAAACAGGAAGCCTGGAGCAGAGGAAAAATCACCCCTCCTCAGTCTTCTCTTCCCAAACCTCCACAGCAGCATTGTCTGAATAGTTGGGTATACAGACTAAACCATCCCTGAGGCAGGTCTAACTTGCTTGACTTGCACTTACATGATAGATAACCCGTGTTGACACTAATCTTATAAGTATGCACGATACCAATATCATATTCATGGAGATTTCTGAACAATTTATCCAACGTGTACAGATACCATGTCTTTCTTTATCTTCAGGCATGTCTGTCCGTCTTATGAAAACATATAATTTATTGTAAGAAAGCTGAGAGAACCACTTTCCACTTGTTCTTGAATTTTCTTGTAATAAACTGCATGAGCCTACAATAATTGGGGGAGAATAATATAAACAAAAATGAAAGCAATGAACAATTCCTAAACAGTTTGATCTGTAATGCCACAAACTCAATAGCATGGCACTTTTGTGACTTATTTCCAGAATTACAATTTTTTTCTCCCATTTTCTCATGTGACATGACTAGAAGGGATCCAGGAATACTATCAGTTAAGAATGTGGAAGTAATAACTTTTAAAAGTATTGTCTCATGAGAGCACATATATGGTGATCATCCTGGGTTGCCTTACCTATCTAATTTGTTCTTGTAAGAAGACGTATGTATAGATTTATAAATCAGTAATGCATTAAGTCAAAGAGCACCTGACCCTTCTGCCATGATGCGTGCACCATATCACAGATTCATTCACTCACACTAGGAAGTTGTCTAGTCCAAAATCCTGTGCAAAGCAGCACCTGAATTTTGACTGGGTCACTTTATGACATCAGCCAGATGCATCTTCAAAACTTTCCAAAAGGCGATTCCATAACCTGGCTTCTCTAGGCAATCTGTTTTGCTGCATAACTGTCCCTTCATTTAAAATCTTTTCTCATATATTGAATCAAACCTTCACACACAAGAGCTCCACACATTCAAACTGCTCCCTCGCAGAAAGGTCAACCCTCCCATCCTCTCTCTGCCTGACTCTTCGCTAGAGCTTGCATCCATCCATCACTGAGCTCCCACCATTCAAATTGTTCTGCCACCTGGCAGTTTATTCCTATGATGCCATAGCTCTGCGTCTGCATGCAGGGCTCTAGCTCCTCCTGTTTCTTCCCCACCCACAGAAATCCCACCTAAATAAATAAATTGAAATCCCAATAAAAACAACAACAAAATATAAAAAAATAAACAACCACACAAACAACTTCCAGGGGAAAAGAAACACAGTTAAACTCCACCCCCCCAAACAATGCAGAACCCATATAATCAATCACGATACACAAAAAAAATGCACAAACTGCCAGAAGACATGACACATAGGCCTTTTAAGCTTCTAAAGACCAAAAGGGAAATGGGAAGGGGGAGAGGGGGGCAGAAGATAAATAAGCCAAACAAACTGGGAAAATGGAAGAGAAATAAACAGCCAACCAAACAAGAAAAGGTTCTAAGACAGCCTACTTGGGGAACCACAATCACCTGCCAAAAGAGCCACCATGAAAATAAAGACAGGCAATTGTCCCACCCATTGCTGTCATCTCCATTAGCTGACTGTTGACAGCACCTGGTAAGTAGGTTCACTTTGTCTGAACAGGGGTTACTCCCTCATCAGCATGGGGCTTCCATGGCCTTACCACATCCTCAGTTTGGGCACCTCAAGGATTGCTTACACTGCTTCTGAGGTTGGTTTAATATGGATATGACCACCATGGTTAGTTACAGATAGCTGTCGCAAACTAATGTCCCTAAGATGACTGGATCCTCGCAGACATCACTACCCTAAACCTGGCATTTGGCATGACTTCATTTTTTGTGTCTTGCAAAGAAGAAAAGAGGTCTATGTCCTTGATGGCATGTTCCTTCTCAAAGACCCTACCCAGTGACCTGAACAAGAGGCCTCTCTAGAGGACGCTGCTCACACATCTGTCACCTGCTCTTTGTTTCCCTACTCACAGCTACATCCAACTGTAGAAAGGAAACTCTTACAGGCCAGTCCTCCATACAGACACAAATGAACAATTAATTCCTCAGCTATATTATATTTTCATATGGACCACTTAAGGTTACTGGGCAAGATCAAAGATTCAGTTTTTTTTCACAAAAGTTAGAGAATGACTGCTCTTGAGTATCAGATCTATCTGGAAGTTAACAGTTAGTTCATGTGAAACAACCCAGAGACTCTCCTTCAGCAATGGTCAAGGAAGACAACATTGAGAAAGACAGAGGATATAAACATAACCCATCCCTAAAGACACCTAAGAAGCAGAGCACCTCCCTAACACTGCAAAACGTCCCTGTAAGTATGGCAGATAAATATCAGGGCTGCTAGATATTTCTGCCTGTCTTGTATGAGCACACGTCACATCAGGGTATGACCCAAAGTAAATTTTTAGCCACAGTCAATAACTGCTTTGTTGTAGATTGGAATCTATGTCCTTGAAGGGGCAACAAAAGCCAAGAAAAACCTACCACTATTTCAAAGAGGGTCACTGAATAAAAATGAGTAAGCTTGTTACAGGGAAGAAAAAAGGGACAGCTATTAAGAGTCACATCTTCACAGGTGGCACTGAGACTGATTAAAGACACCTTTTGCAAGCTCAGAAGAAATACATACAACCTATCAAAAAAGACTAAGAAAATCCAGAGACGGGAACTGTCATGAACAAACAGGATGAAGGAAGTTATTAGGAAGAAAAAGGCAACCTTCTAAAAGCTTAAGTTGTGTCCAAGTGATGAAAACAGAAAGGATTGTCATCTCCGGGGGGCTTAAATATAAATACACAGGAAGGTGTCAGAGAGCTGTAGGGACTGGCAGCTCCCTATGGGCTGGGGGCCAGGAGCGGTGGGGGCTGTCCATGGGCAGGGCAGGACCTGGCCACTCTCGGCCAGGGAGCATGGCGGGCCAGGGGATGGCCAGGGGCAGCCCCAGCCCCCAGTATCAGGCACCTCAGTGGGGACAGGTCAAGGCAGGGGGTCAGATCAGGCCAAGTGAGGAGCATTCCATATACCTAGGAGCTTCCGCCCATGGCTGGCAGAGAGAAGGGGCCACACTAGAGGGACCCACAATAGAGGAGATTGGAGAAGTTACTAGGCCCAACATCCTCCTTAGAGAGATACATGAGAGGGTCTGTCTTAAAATTGAAGTGCTACTAGAGAAGATGAGAACAAAAAGACAAACTGAGCACTAACAGATTATTCCACTGGCGTGTATGCCATCAACAGTGCTAAAGGAACATGAGTATGAAATAGCTGAACTCATAATAACGCACAAATGTCTGCTTCAAATTGTCTTAGTATCTAGGGAAGGTGGTATATATGAAATTGATCAAAAAATATCTGGAGAAGATCCAGAAACCTACAGATCAGTACACATGGAATTCATGCTAGGCAACTTGGTATAGACTACAATAAAGAATCTATGTATGTCAATATATATGACATGTAGGGAAGGAATCAACATTCCAGTATGAAAAGGAAAGACACGCCTCAGATGATCACAGGTTTTTGGAGAAGACACTGAGAACATGGACAAAAGAAATCCACTTTTAAGTCACGTATTTCCAAAAACCATTTCATAAGCTCTCTTACCTAAAACCTTGAAGAGGAACTGAACTTCATGGGAGAAGCAAAAGGAGGTCCTTGCACTGCTTAAAATAATTACAAGAGACAATATTAAGAATAAGAATAAGAAAAAATGACAGTTTGCAGTATTCCCCAGAAGGAGATCATCAATGGAGACCCAAAGCATCTACCTGTAAGAAGGCTATTCCTGTCCAGTATACTCAAAACTTTTCTGGAAAGGGGATGAGCCATGATGTGACAACACTGTCTCTAACACTAAACCACAGGTAGTAAAGGCCAGGGCAGACTGAAGAACTGCAGAAAGAAAATATAATACCAAACATGGAAGTGATAAATAGCAAGTAATATTTCATGAAATCTACAATATTGTCTATGGAGAAGAATCAATGCTAACCACAGTGATGGGCTTTGAATAACCTAAAAATGAGCATTTGCAACTCTAAATTATAGTCGTGTGAAATCTCAGCTCAATTTTCAGTAGCAAACTGAACAGGAAGTGCTAAGAAAGGTGTTGAAGGGGGAAATGAAATATAAAGGTCATGATGCAACTGTATAAATTCAGGGGAAATGCAACAGTATCTAGAATCAAGTGTGTAACTCTTTCTCCCTTTCCCTCCCTAGCCAAAAAGGTTACAATAGACTTGTAGAAGATTCAGAGAAAAACAGGAGAGTCAAAGTACAGATAGCTTCCATACACACAATAGCTATGTAGACCATGACACTACAGGTTGGAAAAAAGATGACTGAAAGAGATACAAAAGAATTCTGAAACATGGAAAGGGCATGGATGATGCCAACACTCCCTCATAGGAATTAACAAACCAAGCTACTAGACACGTGTTCAAAACAAATAAAAAAGGGTGATTTCTTACAAAATGTATAACTGAGCACATTAGAGATACAGAAGTCTTTGGTGGATCTAGACTGGCCTGGACCTCAAACCTAACTGTGGGACACCCACCCATATGCTAAAAAGTTTCTCATATCACTGAATTACAATGCATAAAAAGTCGCAAGCATGCAAAAGGTTAAAAACCTTTTTTAAAAGAAAAATAAAAAAGCTAGATAGAAATAAGCGGCTTCCTGGAGGCCAAAAGGCACTAACAGCTACAAACGGTTAAAGCAAGCTGAAAGGAGAAGCAGCACTGGTACAGCCCATTTTCAGGGACTTCCAGGCCCCCAACAGTAGCTACGTCCAGTTCTCAGGAACCTCATGTGCTCCCCATCTTCCACTGTGCAGTCACTTACATAATGGCATCTGTTTTCCTCCTGTAAATTAGATGACCCCAAAAGCACACTCACTGACGTCCTGTTCCCCACTGGTAACTGATGAATGACACACTCACCAAAGAGGCCTTGTTCCTAGGAACAAGGAAGCAGCAGCTGTAATTGGTGTCCCCTAAGTTCTGGACAGTGACTTCTGCTACTGAACGCTGACTGCAGCCCGGGCTGCGGTACGGCTGGTTACTACTGGTGAGCAAGACATGTGGCTTACCAGACGTAACAGATAATGTGCTACTATCCTCTCTGAATGTGCCTTTGGATTGTGAGAAGAGACTCCAGGTCATTCGATTTGACTTTTACTCCTCTCCACTCACATTACTTTTGACTGTAGTCATGTGGTTTTGTTATTTTGTTGCACTTGCAATCACCGACACCATGATAGGACAGGGTAGTGACGGACACTTGGAACATCTTCTGCTTTCCAATCTTTTATCCTCATACAGTTGTTACAGAAGGATGATGAAAAATTACAGGAACTAAGTGCTTTTGAGCAGGAGGGCAAGGGGTGTGTCAGAATGCTGAGTACCAGTGCCTGGTTTGAGAAGGATAAAATGTCAATAAATGATATACAAGGTATTTCAAACATGAGCCAGAATGATCTTCACCTTTGCTCTCTACACAAGAGTTTCAGCATGCATAAAATGGATTGCATATGAACTTTGTACACAACTGTACAAGTGAACTAAAAGGTACATTTTCAAATTTCTAATTTGCAAAGGATGCAAGCTGTAACACAAGTATCTGCTTCCTTAATAATTATAAAGAAAAAATGCTGTAACAGGAAAAAAACCATGCCCAGCCTACATGACACAGGTACATAGATGTACCCCAAAGAAGTTGATCCATTTTTGTTAGCAGAAACTCTCATCAACAAAACAGGATCTTCAGTTAAGAAAAAAGAGCATTTCACAAATAAGGTTTTATCCACCTTCCTGTCAAAGACAGCATAAATGCTCATGGTAATTGTAATTATAATTTAAGTTACTGGTATTATATTAACAGCTAATCACTATGGAGCAGGGTAAGAACATCAGTAAAGACACATGAATATAAATCTAGTCCTGCTGGTCTCCCATAACATTCATTACCAAAATTAGTATAATAACTTGCAGATAATAGCTTGATCTTTTATGAAGAAAAATTTGCATGAGTGATTAGTTTTTAAGTTGGACCTTAGGTAGAAAAAGTAATTACATGCTTTTTAAAATATCTGTTACTTGGCCACTGTAAGTGGTTGTTCTGCAACACCCTGGTTTTGCCCTAGCCACACTATTCTCAGATCCAGTGTGACTTTAAGAACATGAACTTAAAATTGCATGAAGAGACTTGAGTTCAGCTTTTGAAAATACAGTGTATGCAGGGTCCAAATGTTGCGTGCAATGTTTGGGAACTGCCTCACATACCTGCAGAATTGCAGTACAACTTTTCACGCTCAGTAGGTTTCTGCATGTGATCCCACAGTAAATACAGAGGTAATATCTTCCAGAACTATTTTTAATTACTTTTTGGACAATATTGTCACAGCAGCAAAGCCTCTTACTCAAGTGATTTAAACTAATGCTAATAGCCAAAGAAAGAGCGATGAAATCTTTGATTTGTTCATAAAGAAGCAAGTGTGCAGGAATGCGTTTAACCTATTTCATGGATTAAGAAACCCAACAATTTTCAAACAAATGAAGGGCACAAGTTAGTTTAGGCATTTATACAAATTCTCATTTCTGCATCAACTTTCATATTAAATGAGTAAAACAATTGCCATAGCAACCTCCTGCACTGTATGATGCACATATTGCTCATGAAACACAAAACATCTTCTGTCTGAAACATACAAATCAAAACATAATGGGAATGTGGATAGCTTTTATATTTTAAAAACAATAAATTTTCTTGGACAGGTATTTTTCTGTTTTTATGCTCATCTTGTGACTTTCTTTAATCAATCAATCAATCAATCAATCAATCTTACATTAATAAAATGGTCCTCATACAAACACCTCTGGCCACTGTTCAAACTCAATATAAAATAAATACAGTCAAATATTAGCAAGCTAAACTATGTATTTTTGCTTTCCAAAATATTAACATATATTTTCTTTTCAAGGAAGGTGACTGAAATGCATGTGGCAAGAGAATCCTGTCAGGTAAGAACTTCACTTCAAAAAGGTACAATGTGGTAACTTTTGCCATTAACATCGTTCATTTTGGCTGTTGTAGAACCAACGAATTTTAATTTATGAGAATTGACTGAATAGATCCTGTGGAAATTCCTGCCAGGGATATGATTCTGATCCAAAGCCCCAGATGGAATTTTTTTCCACTGACCCACTATGACTTATTAAAAACTGTCAGGTAACATTCAGGCTCTGTGCCTAAACTGCTTTCATTTTTACTTATAATCAGTGGCACAAACCTATAGTCTCTAACCCCAACAAAATAAGCACCCTCCACTATAAAATCAGGAATACGAAACACAAAAACTTACATTTACATTCCACAGAGAATTACTGTGTAATACCTACGCTTCAGATTTTAGTCTGTAGATCTTACTGTGCGATGAAAAAACGCCTCTCCTTGCAAGGAAGTAGTTCGTGGTTTTTACTATTCTATCAAAACAGAAATTTAGCTATGGTAACAATATGCTCTAACTATGTAGGGTTTGGGTTTTTGGGACCAAGCAGGCCAATCCCCACCTACCCTCAACCCCTCTGTCGCGCATCTCTCCTCCCCGAACAGCACTCACCAACGTGAGCAGCGCTAAAAGGACGTATCTTGATTTAAGCTTTTCTTTCCCACTTCACTCAAAAACCTAGAAAAATATGCCACGTTGTTCTTGTCGGGTTCTTTTTCTCCTTTCATTCATGAATAATTATCTCCCCCGAAACGGTAGGACAGACTATCTACTGCACGGGCTGTGGGTGCCCAGGGGGTGGCAGCAGGGCCTGCGGGGCGGCTGCTGTGAGGGGAGGCTGGGGCCGCCCCAGGCCGGACACAGCCGGTTCCAGCCGGCTCCAACCCACCCACCCCAGGGCCCGGCTGGGCCCCGCAGACAAGATGGCGGCGGCACCTCAGGGAAAAAGGGATTTAGGAAAGGGAAAAACCACCACACAGGCAGAGGAGGAGGGGAAAAAGGTGCGAGAAGCAGCAGCCCTGCCAACAGCCAGGTCAGTGAAGAAGAAGGTGAGGTGCTGCTTCCTGAAGAAAGCGATGCTTTAATTTTCTTTATTTCTTACTGCTCAAATCTGTTCTAACTGGCGATAAATTAAACTAACATTCCCCAGGTCAGGTCTGTTTTGCCTGCTACAGTAACTGGTAAGCAATCTCCCTGTCTTTGTATTAACCCACGAGCTTTTTTCCTGCCTATTTTCTCCCCCCTGTCCTGCCAACGTGGGGGACGCAGCAAGGGGTTGGCCAAAGCTAACCCACCACACTCACCTTCTGGCTTCACACAACCACAGTACCGGACATTCTGCTAATACTTTGAAGGATATTTATATACTATAACACTGAAAACTTACTGCATGTATTCTGAAGATGGTTAGCCCTAAAAGCATGAAATTAANCAGCCGGCTCCAACCCACCCACCCCAGGGCCCGGCTGGGCCCCGCAGACAAGATGGCGGCGGCACCTCAGGGAAAAAGGGATTTAGGAAAGGGAAAAACCACCACACAGGCAGAGGAGGAGGGGAAAAAGGTGCGAGAAGCAGCAGCCCTGCCAACAGCCAGGTCAGTGAAGAAGAAGGTGAGGTGCTGCTTCCTGAAGAAAGCGATGCTTTAATTTTCTTTATTTCTTACTGCTCAAATCTGTTCTAACTGGCGATAAATTAAACTAACATTCCCCAGGTCAGGTCTGTTTTGCCTGCTACAGTAACTGGTAAGCAATCTCCCTGTCTTTGTATTAACCCACGAGCTTTTTTCCTGCCTATTTTCTCCCCCCTGTCCTGCCAACGTGGGGGACGCAGCAAGGGGTTGGCCAAAGCTAACCCACCACACTCACCTTCTGGCTTCACACAACCACAGTACCGGACATTCTGCTAATACTTTGAAGGATATTTATATACTATAACACTGAAAACTTACTGCATGTATTCTGAAGATGGTTAGCCCTAAAAGCATGAAATTAAGAAAGCAGCGATTTCATGTAAAAATCTCCTATTGTTCTATGTATGGTCCCCAATATAACATGCTTCAAAAGTCTTTCCTACATTACTGCAATGTACACTACAGCATCCCAACTGTAAAGTTTTTTGAAAGTTTTAGCTCATTTAAAATAAGTCAGAAATGACAAAACCTAAGCTGTCACACTCGGCTTGTTTCTTAAGGAACACAAGTATTGTCACAATGGCTGAAACTTCTCTAGGAAGAAGACTATGTTACACTGAATTGACCTCGATTCCATTGCACCAAACAGCTATTGATACACGCACTAAACCTTCTCAGTAGAACACGCAGACTTTTCTAGTTTCACAAGCAAATTTAGCAAAAGAAATGGGAAATATCTCTGTTCAAAACGGAGAGATGAAAACATGGTAAATGGGAACGGAAGCCAAGTGCCAGAAGCAAAAGAGGACAGTAAGAGCAAGCTCTGGAAACCAGGGTATGTTCCTGGTGGAAGGGGAAAAGAAGGAAAGTTTGATTAAGAGTACTGGCAGACAAGTGTGTTACTCCTGGTTGTCCTGGGTTGCAGACTTTACTGCTTTGAGATAGGTCTGGGTGCACATGTGGCCATGTAAGCACAAGAACAAACATATGATTCCAGTACAGTAAATGAAAAAGATCAAGTAAGCTGGTATTTAAAGCATGCAGATGGTCTGTCACACCACAGCAGGGGCACTTCAGACTTTACTCAGCAGTAGCTCTTCCATCTACCCTTATCCCACGTCTTATGGAGTGATAACAGGAAAAACGCAAGCAGCTGAAGAGTTAAGTCACGAAAGCAGGAGAGGGAAAAAGAAGGAAAGACAGATGATGGAAAAGAAGAGGAAGAAATTAATGTGAATAATGAAAGAATAAACAGTGACAAAGTTAAAATGTGGGTCAAGACAAGCACCAATATGCTGGTGTCAAAGGTAAAGTAAAAGTGATTGAAGTCACGGGTTACTGATGTCATGAAGCATTTATTTAAATATGAACCTGCTGCCCCAAACTGTAATGCAGAAAGGACCCTTTCAAAAATTGCCTGCCAGCAGTCTCAGAAATGCCTAGTGTTGCATACTGCCTGTAGGAAATTTAAACTGTCCTTGATTTAAAGCAACTGAAACTTTTCAGTGAAATACAAAAAATAAATTCAACTTCATGTGATGTTACCATTAAACACTATATTATAAGAGGTGTTTTCTGAAATGTTACTAGATGGAAGAGATTTCCAGGGAAGCTCAGGACTGATGTAACCGGGATGCTCTTCAATAGTAAAATCCCCACTGATTTCAGCAGAACGCATTTAAAGCCAGAACTGAGCACTTCTGAAATTCTTTGATTAGTGGATTCCACAACTGAAATTCATGCAATGCTGTTATATCTATGATTCCATCTCCACTGCACACCTTTTGGTACGTATCTTATAAGGAGAGATAAAACAGATCATTTCAGCTTCTCTAAGTCAGTATTCTGTTGACTCTACTGATTGTAATGAAACTCTTTGCCTGAGACAAGCAAACAAGATCTGGCCCCTGAGTTCAAAATATTCAAAACACTCCATAGGAGCCTTTCTAAAGATTCAAGACATCCATTAAAACCAGAATAATTTATTATGTTGCAAAGAATAGAAAACATCCTTCCTCTTGGTAACTCTGCAAACATGGCAGGCTCTACTCAATTGGCCACGGAATGTCCAAGGTAATCCCATCTGGCCTCCAGCTGTCACTTAGAAGGGCACAGGTCTCCTGTGTTGTATCTGCCCATCCTCTCAAGACGTCTCAGATTTGCAGGACACAGAATCAAGCCCACCATGTCAAGTATAAAACAACTGGGCTACATTCAGCAGATTTTACATTATTTTTACAAGGCTTCAGGAGTGAGCAATTATAGCAACATGTAAAGCTGGCCAGGTAACCAAAGAGTTCCATACTTACCATTGCTATCTTTGCATCTTATCCACTTATTTTTATCATGAATCTATAAATGACTTTCCTGATGCCAAACTCTCTATATGATCTAAAAAACTTTACCGCAACTAATTCATATAAAATACATACTAATATGTCTACACTAATCGCAAAGCAAACATGCAAATTTTGCTGATAAATCCAACTTTAGTTTCTCATGTGCCAGACAGGTATTGAAACAGTGTTCACTGACACGCAGCAAAAAAATATATTTGCAATATATTTTTAATCTCTTTCATTGCTGAAGTCAATAAGGTCTGACCAAAATTACTATGGCTATTTCTGCTTTTTCTCTTTCAATCACTGAAGTGTAAAATAGAGGGATTTTGGTTGGTATTAAATGTTAATTCCAACATAACTTTAAATTTGGTGTTCCTAGTGCATCTCTATGTCATTATATGTGAAGAAAATCATAAAGCAACAGGTGATCTGAGTTGTTTCCCTGATTTCAGTTATTGCATGAAGTGAAAATACAGTACTGCAGTTTTATTTAGTACCTACAGTTATCAATTTCAAAATTTCCATAAGTGAGGTATATAAAATTTTTTGAAATATACTTTCCCCTAAAAAAATTTCAGCCAAGTGGAAGACGTATTTTCTACTGTTTCCATATTTCTCCTCTCGTTTTGTGACACCCTACTTTATCATCACCACTTTGATGGAACAGAAATACCCACCAGTTTCAGATAATGTAAAAACTTCAGATGGCCAGTACAAATAATGGACATCACCATTTACACATTAGTAACTTTAGCATGTATCACATTTATTGAATTCTGAAGTGTGTTTCTAACAATTTGTGTATGCACCCAAATTTTACAACCACTACACAAACCAGAAATGTTTGCCCACAGGAAATTCTGAAATAAGTTGTGCTGTTAGATTGACTCATACCATTTTTCCATTTTTGACTGTCATTGTAATTATGCTATTAGAAAAGCAATCAAATAATATACGTGCAAAAATCTGCAGCCACCTTTACGCCCTCCATGGTAGAAATATGTTGCTACATACTGAAATATCCATCACCATCAGACATATTTTGGGACTGTGTGTAGTCTCTCTGAACAAAAGGCTGTTTAGAGATACAGGGAGACAATGTAACAAGACAACTTATCGTATATTTGAAGAAATAATACAGCTGCTGTAACACAAAGGGAAGCGATTAATCTAATATAATTAGAACTTCTGAAGTCACATTTTCTGATGGAGTATTCTACAGTGAATCAACAAGTGCCCTCTCGGCAGCGCAAAACTATAAACAGGAACTTGGGATTGTCCTCAATGAAACCTTTGCCTCCAGGACCCACAGATGGGATGCGGTAAGCAGGAGGAATCCACCATGATCAGAGAGGGGAGGACAGATCTCCTGTCAGTAAGATACCTTCAATCTTCCCACAAAAATGAGACTGCTACCAATAGAAGCAGTCATCACGGCTAACAGAATGTGAGGACACCACATTCAGCAAGTCAACATTTGACGGTAAGATCAAATTCCTAATCAAAGCCATCTTTGCTTTTCTTTTTAAATATCTTTATAAACTTCAGTCACAAAGAATGGAGAAAGACCAACTAACCCTTTAAATGGAACATGATGAGGGAAAATGGCTGCTGCCTCCAATCAGACGCAGATCACCCTGCTTCACCTCCAGGACGCAGTACCTGACTGCAAGCATGGGGTATCCAGACTGTTCATTCTCTGTAATGCCAACAGCTTCAGCTGTTTTGCACGGGATTATTTGTTTTGTGGACTCCTGTAGCATTAACTATGTCATTACAGCAACTTTCCCCCTCTGCAGAACAAAGAGTAGCAGTAAGAGATGAGGGATCTGTGACACATAAATGTGTGTAAGGAACCAGAAATACTACTGTCATTCCAGGACTAGTAACATAAGACTACAAGCACCTCACCCAACTCTGCCTAGCACGGGTATCAGTAGAGCTGCTGGGTAGGTGGCTAACAGCAAATTTCACATTCTATCTATGGTACGAGAAAGGGATGAGACTAGAACAATGCACGTAAACCTCTTGTAAGATACAAAATGTACTTGTCTTGCTATCTTGAGAAGTGAAAGGGTTGTGCGGAGAGCTATCATCAAAAAAGCAAAAAAAAAAAAAAAAAAAGGTAGCACATCAGACCTAGTCAGACCTAGTCCTTAGCTTTCTCTTTCTGATTCTGAAAGCCGTGTTCTTAAAAAGGGGATGTTCTCAGAGAAAAGCACCAGAAAGCTGAGCATAGATATATTCTCTGGTTTTGATGTATTTGCAGCTCTTTTACTGTGCGATTAACTCTTTCTACATAGTAAAGATCTTGCTTTGCTTTGCCTCTTGCTGAAGAACATTAGTGTGCTACTCCTTATGATGCCCAGAGGTGTGCACCAAAGTCATTCACAGATTCTCCAAATTGCCTGAGCTCTAAAGAACAAATTTCTCATCTAGAATGAAGACCCTGAGCTTGGAGGTACTCTGAGTGGCTTCTCCAGTCTTTTAATGAGGTAAATCAAACTGCCAAGAACAGCAAGGGAAATATGAAAAGATCTCTGCTGCAGATACCTTTTGGATCTTTTCACTGTAACAGAGAGGATAACCTTAGTAAGACATACCATGAAAAACATTCAAAGTTCCCATTTACAACTAAAGACTCAATTCTCCTATATGCTATACAAACAGCAGAAATACAATTTCCCAGAGACAGAGGCTAAAGGAAACAAAAACAGAAGAAAGACAGAAGCAATGATTAAACATGCTATCAGCAGGCAATCAGCATGCAGGCACATTATTATTTCTTAGTAACAGTTAATTTCCTTATATATTTGCTTTAGTCTTGAAAGAAAAAAGTATGCATTTAATTGAAATGCTCAATAGCTTTTTTTCAATATTCCTTTTTTATAAATCAAATGCATTTTATGTATATGGATATATTTGGCATTTTCACTTCCCTTTTTTTCTTTTTACTACTGTAACAGTAGTGACAACATTCATTACGTATGTTCAGCTTTTGCCTCTTTCAGTTCTTTAATAATCAGATTTCTAATAATTCTATCCTATTCAAATACTGTTGCAATGTTTGTTTCTTTTATAGAGATGTTATTGTTGCTTTCCATAATTGTTTTTAAAAGTACTTACATTTGAAAACAAGAAAAATAATACCTGAAGCCTGTCAAACAAATTAAGAGTATTTCTGCTAAAATGCAAACATTCAATAATTTTGAGAGATTTCCCCCCACATTCTATGATCTTCTATGATTTTGAACATCATGTTTTAAAATATTCCATTTATATGACACTTTTACACTATACTGTCACAAAATTACAATCTAAGCTATCACAAGAATTGCTCACCAGCATAACCACAAACACAAGTCAGGAGTGACAAATGCTGCGTTCACCCATGAACAAACAGTATATACTACTATACTAGTGACTTTTTTCTGTTATTTTTAATGAAGATAAAATTGAAAAAATATGTATTTTATACCTAAATATATGACATACCATCAAGCTCTCCAGTTTTGCATATTTTCATGGTTGAAAAATAAACTCCAGAAAATATTAACCACCCACCGAGATCACCTTGACATGCTTTTGCTGCAGAAAATAGAACATTATACAAACTACTGAAGCCTGAAGCATACTCAAAACATCACATCCTATTTGTAAAATGCACAGAAAGAATAATGGGATCAGTAAGAACATTTAAAAAATAATGTGCTACATTCATTTTTAACTGTAGAAAAAAAAGAGGTTTCTCCAAAAGTAGACATACTTGCTTTGCAACTTGATCAGACTATGCTGAACATATCTGTTGGATAAATTCTGCTTAGTTTTACCCATACAATCTCAAAGGCATTAAAGAGTAAAATTAAGCCATAGCCACAAAAAATATGTATGCCTTATATGAATACCAGAGGACAAGCTACTGGACAACCAGTGCCACTATACGAAAAACTGGAAATCACATCAGAATTTCCCAAATCCACACTTGAAAGGAATCTAGTACTCAATTTAACATACTTTGAAGGATAGTAACATTTGCAAAAGCATAAACCTAAAAATCTAAAAGTCCAGCTATGACTGTTCTTGAATTTAGAGAAACCAGTGTGAAAGCTCAGGATGTACTTCTCCCTCACAGGTTCATGCAAACTGATACAGGACTTCTGGCTGTAAATAAAGGGTTACACAAGTTAAATCCAGTTACAATTTTACATACATTTTTTAAAAGGAATTGCAAAGAAAAAAATACGATACTACATCTGTGATGGTAAAAAACAACCTTAGTGACGCAGGAGAACCCTTCCAGTCCTAAATTCTGAGGCCAGTATGCAAATCTATGTAAATTCAGGTTGCATATATTAGGGTTGTGATCAGCAGAGCAGAGTCCAGCGTTCCTCAGGGATCAGTACTGGCTCCAGTCTGGTTCAACATATTCATCAACAACCTGGATAAGGGAACAGAGTGTACCCTCAGCAAGTTTGCTGGTGGCACAAAATTGGGAGGAGTGCTGAAACACTGGAAGGCTGTGCTGCCATACAGCGAGATCTGGACTGGCTGAAGTGTTGGGCGGAGAGGAACCTAATGAAGTTCAACAAGGGCAACTGTAGGGTCCTTCACCTGGGGAGGAATAACGCCGTACACCGGTACAGGTTAGGCACTGACCTGCTGGAAAGCAGCACTGTGGAAAGGGACCTGGGAGTCTTGGTGGACAGTAAGTTGACCATGAGGCTGCAGTGTGCCCCTTGTGGCCAAGAAGGCCAATGGCATCCTGGGGTGCATGAAGAGGACTGTGGCAAGCAGGTCAAGGGAGGTCATCCTCCCCCTCTACTCTGCCCTGGTGAGGCCACATCTGCAGTTCTGTGTCCACTTCTGGGCCTCCCAGTTCAAGACAGGGAACTACTGGAGAGAGTCCAGCAGCCGGCTACGAAGATGGTCAAGGGACTGGAGCATCTCTCTTATGAAGAAAGGCTGAGAGACCTTGGCTCTGTTTAGCCTGAAGAAGAGAAGGCTGAGAGGGGATCTCATCAATGCTTATAAGTATTTAAAGGGCAGGTTTCAATAAGATGGGGCCAGACTATTTTCAGTGGTGCCCACTGACACGACAAGGGGCAACAGGCAACTGGAACACAGGAAGTTCCATCTGAACATGAGGAATAACTTCTTTACTTTGAGGGTGGCAAAGCACTGCAACAGGCTGTCCAGAGAGCTTGTGGAGTCTCCTTCTCTAAAGATATTCAAAACCTGCCTGGATGCCACCCAGGACAACCTGCTCTGGGTGAACCTGCTTTGGCAGGGGGGTTGGAGCAGATGATCTCTGAAGGTCCCTTCCAACCCCTATGTCCCGGTTTGAGGGGGGCAATCCAGCCTAAACCACAAGCCCCTATCATTCTGTGATTCTGTGACTCTGTAATATTAGCACATATAGAGAAAGGACAGATAATTTAATACAATTAAAATGAGGAAAAATAATACAACATTGTCTAATAAGTTTCATATATGAAGATCCTTTATTTGTCATTACTTGTGCTTCGTTCCATATAAAGAAGGAAAAATATGCATTATTAAAGTATATTGAACAACCTACTAAACCTATTTAATCTCCTAATTGCTTCAAGTCCTCAATAAAGAAGACAACACAAAAGAATAAGAAATTACACCTGTGAAAAAAGAAACATACTACACATAGGCATGTTTCTTTTAAAGGAAATATGATTCCACAAGAAGAAAAACGTATTTCTTTGCCTAGCAGAAAATAAAATTGCAGCACATAGACATGGAAAAGATCCACTAATTCACCTAGCGTATTCACTGGCAAGACAGCCGTCTTTGTTTTCTACTACAGCAAGTATTGAGATACTCAAGAACTTCAGAAACTTTTCTTGGGACACTCCAAAAATTCTATTAGATTAGTCTAGCCAAAACAATATCTGATATTCTTGTCCCAATACGGTCTTTCTATGCTGGTGAAAAAAAAGAGAGGGAGGGGAGGGGGCGAGGTGGGAGGAGAGAGACACAAATATGATCATCTATTTTAGTTCACTTAACTCTTTACTACACTCTTAAGTCTCGTACTAACTTCACTAAATACAGTGCTATGTAGACATTTCCTTCAGTCCATTACAAAAGAGACTCATCATCTAGCAACAGGAGAAATCCTCAAGGGTCTGGTACTCAAAATGGCTCTACTGAAGAGCAGATTGGTTGGACACTTCCTAAACTTCAGTTTTCTCCCTTCACAGTTTTTGTGCCATGACAAACCCCTTTCAATTTTTGAAATAGCGCACATTTTCACTGGTATGCACAGAATTACAGGTTTCTAGTTACTATCATTAACATTGTCTCTGTCTGTCCACATCACCTCTTTAGAAGCACTTAACTGTTCTTCCTACACCTGGAGAGTAAGAACAGAAACTTCAAAATCTGTAAGCTGCTGTGGTGGAGGAAGGAGAGGACTGACAGGGAAGGTGCTAAGAGGACATTCAGGAAGAAGCCAGATGAATTTCTGGAGGTTACATGGTGCATTTGTACAGAAATCAGTAGCTTTAAGGGTTGCTGTGCTAGAAAATTGTTCAGTTTCACTATGCATTTCATGCAGCATTTGTTGAGGTATTTGATGCATCATTAGTATAGACATCAAAACTGAGGTTTTGCAAATCACTAAAGATTCAAGAAAGTGAACTATAATTACACGAGTTTTTAGGCTCCCTTTTTATTTTTTTCCGTTACCAGTTTTATTCCTGGGATTGTCACTCTGCACACACTGTAAAAGGCAGTAGAGCTCAAAAGTTTAATCTAGGACTCTGATGGGAACAGGTTAGGTACTCCAATCACATACTCTTGACTGAATATTTCCTTCCATTTTCTTCTATTTCTTGCTTACAAGGAGCAAAATAAGTCGATTATATTTCTGCACCCAAAAATTGTGTGTTCTCACTTCTGCAACTGGTGTGTCTAGAGGAAACCAGCAGCAACATGACAGAACAACAAGACTGGGAAGAGTAGTGGTAATAGGACCAGAATATAAAGACCTCTCATAAATACCTCTGATGAAGTAAAAAATACAGCTATGCCAAATGCTACTGCCCCACAAATCTCTGTATCCCTGAAGTCAGCATACTGTGCAGCACATTGGTTACACATGTGTATCCACTAGAGTATCCACTAAGCTATGTAAAGCCATACTTGAACAAGCACGGTAACTGCAATATCTTTTCATATCCACAGAATGCTAAAATTATACAAGCTCAAGTTCAAATTATCAGAAAAAGTGCCTCTCGGATGCATGGTATTTTCTAAACTTCTGTTGCACTGCTTTTTGCCTCATCCTGTCCTTCCTTCTCTCATGAAATAACTCACCACGGTGATTCTCAGGAGCCTTTCAAAAACTGAACTCAACATATTTCATAATTCCACAGGATTTCACAATAATCAGATGATTTTTTTTAGTAAATACTTTTGTCTGTCATTTTCAGTGAAAGCAAAAACTATCTTTCAGAATGACAAATGAAGCAAAATAATGTACAAACTTAAGAAATTTCATAAACACACTCTGTCAGTAATACCTACTACTGGTAGAGTTTACAGTGGGAGAAAAAGGAACCATTCAGAGAAGATCCTTATAAATTCCAATTATGCTTGCGGATTTTGGAATAGATCTCATACATTTTGGCAAAGCTTCACTCACCTTGTAGATTTCCAAAGTAATGTACTGAGCGAAACAGGTGTATGAACTGTTTCATGAAGTAAAATTCTATGAGCAATTAGCTGCTGAAGTGTCATCAGTCAGATACTGAGAGCTCTTTCACGTGCATTGTCACCGCACTCTTAGAAAATCCTCAATGTAGTCATTAGGGAGGAAGAAAATTGAGACTTATCTCAACAGAAGAGGCACACAAAGCATTTAGAAAAAGCTGCACACAAAACGTGGTGCAACATGAGTTCAATTATCTCCTTATGCTACAGTATGAGCATGCAGGATGTGAAAATAGAAGGGAAATAGTACAAGCACTAAGATGCAGTCTGCACAATACAGAGAGCAGTTAGGTAAAGGGCATAATAAACCATATCTGAGCACTGTAGTGAAAAAAAAAAAATACAAAAAAGGTGTGAGAGCAAAGCAACTGAGGGCATCATGGCCTGGAAAGCAGTTGTGTTTGGAGGATTATGTTGGGCCTCAGACCAAGATCCTTTATTGGCATAAAGTGGCAAAACTTTTTAAAGCTTTTTTTAGAATTCTGGTGCTCACTTTATTTTATTTAATATTTAGCATATTTAAATAAAGACAGTCAAATTAAAATCTTCCTTTTACCAAATTATATATCGACAGTTCACAAACACTGATGGTATTTATAAATACTTGAAAATATTGACAGCAATTCAAAACTTCTGTAAATTGCGCTAGAAAGCCAGGTGCCAGAATCACACCCAGACAGTCACCCCCTACTGCCACGCAAATAGCGGTAGATTCCATTATACTTTGTTAGGTCCTTATATTATAAAAGCAGTATGCAGCACAAGCAGGATCACAGGTCTAAGTACACAAGGGCTCAGTCTCAGCCAGGCGTTAGACTTGGTGCCCATATACACACTAAGATCATTAATTTGGGTGGAAAAAATAAAGGCTGGCCTGCAACTGAAACCTAGCAGAGACTGCTCAGAATCTCCGTATAGCAGTTCTTTTTTCAGTAACAACCAACCTCTCTGCTCAACACTGTCCAGATACAGCTCAGCAGAGTATTTATGGAGAAGTGCAGCATCTTTTTGGAACTAACACAAAATTTAAATAGAAATTATAGGTTCGCACTTCTGAAATATTTACATTTAAATAAGACCCCCCATCTGATAAAAACACTACAGTGAGGTCTCCATGTCTTGGGGCACGGGGGACAGCAATTTAGTTCTACATGTCATTTCTTGCTGTTTTCCAACTACAGCCAGGGAGAATGTCTAAAAATTTATATGGAAAATTCCTGCTTCATAACTGTAAGTAGACAATATGAATTGACACAAACATTTTATTGGCCAAGTTCACAGAAATGCCTAGTGTTCATTCTCAAGCAATAGTTCCAGCATAGCTAAAATCATGTTGAAATCATGGTATGCGAAGTTGTTTTCCAACTCTATTCAAGATATTCAAAGCACCAAGTATATTCGCAAATATTGATCAGCATGAACTAGGATCATCAGGACAATTTAAAATTGCGTCTGACTAAAAGTGACTCCAGTAATCTTGTGGTGAATCTCTGTCATCCTAATCTTAGAGCACCTGCAACATATCTAGAACCAGTTCAGACCAATTTAGGTCCTCAAATGATGTTAAGCAACAGAAGCCTCTGAAGAATCAATGGAGGGAAAGAAAAAGACATTTCTAAAGAGTCTGAAGAGATTTACTACGGAACCCTACAGCGGTCTGAAGTCCTTTCTGAAGGAGCCTGTCTCTCTCCAGGGACTATTAACAGGTTTTATGTATACCAGCCTGCTAGCACAGGCACCTAGAATTAGGCTGCACGAATATACTATTTTTCCTTGTAAATAGACACTTTGTAAAAGAAACTACTGAAGTTGTGTTTTCTTTTAAAAAGTTGAGAAGGCAATAAAATACTTCCTTCACATCTCTGTTAATATGAGACTTTTGATCTTTATGCTTCTGTCCTGTGGCATATTTAAAAAAAAAAACAAAAAAAACAAAAAAAAAACAAAAAAACCCCACACACAGAAAATGATCTTCACATAACAAGCAATGTGTTTACTGCTTGTTAACTGCTTGTTAGCACAGAAAACCATCCACTTACTATCTCTGATAGTATGAGCTTTTCCTTTATTCTCAGCTAGGCCATCACAACACAGTGTCAACGACATTGCTCAAAGGGGTACCCAGAACAGCACGTGATAACGCAGAATGAATTTTACACTAGTAAAGGCTGTATCAATGCCACCTTTAGAAGGCTTTCCAAGAAGTGGCAGTGGCAGGGCAGAAGGAAAGCTGAAAGACTGCAATCTACACTGCTCCCACTTTTGCACAGTTTGCCCAGCGCTTGTTAACACCCTGCATCCTAGTTTGATCACCGATTTTATTTAGCAGTCCTGCACTGACGCACTGTTGCAGTATTCAAGGATCTCCATCAGAATATGCTCTCCCTGCCGAATACCCCCATAAAACCAGAAATACTAAAAATACAGGTCTTCCATATACATCTGATAACTCGGCTACTTAAACAGATGTTCACTATCAAACCAGTTAAAACATGTTTTGCATCTGCACTACAAACCTCACATCTGGTACTCAAACCAATATGTTTAGGTAACCAGTAATTCTTTCATCAGCCTAGCTTAAAACAGTATTTGACTAAAAATACCTCCTGTAAAATTTTGGGTTGAATCTCTATAGTCTTAATCTTTATATACCTGCAACAAACACATCCCCACAAAGTCAGTTCAATTAATCAGGACCTGACATACCATTAGACTCTAACCAAACACAGTCACTTCTGATCACACTGTCACTGCAACTTCATCGTGGCACACTGCACTGACATAGAGCATTAAGTTAGAATGGAAATTTGATAGCCTTCTAAGAGTATGGAGATTTTTTTAATCAGTTTTAAATAGACAACATACAGGTCTGTCAGATTCTTTTGTGATTTTGTTTAAATTCAAGCTTCAAAAATAAATATTATTATATAGAGAACATACATAGCTACAAATAACTCCAGAAATTACAATAACCCGTAAAAACTTCAAAATTCAATTTAAAATATTTCTATTTACTTTTCAAGTTTTTCAGAAAACCAAACTATTCAAAAAGGTAACCCAAAAAAACCCCACATGAGGGGAAGTAGGGCACAGTCCTATCGTCAACAGTGCTGCTACAAACTCTTCACTATGGCTAAAGGAACAGAGATTCCATGGTAAAATTATGTATCAATATTTCAAAAGATTTTGAAGACTGATCAAATCAGAGAACTTTAGAGATATGGCAAAAGAATAGACTGAAGGAATTCTTAAAATAAAAGTAATGAAAAGAAGCTGAGTTTAAGAAGAAAGGAAAACACACAACTGAAAACTGACTGATGGCACAGATCATTTGTCATCCGAATGACAATCAGTTTCTCTTCAAAGAGAATAAAGAAAGAAGTGAGAATGCAAAAGGCAGTATTAGGGGAAAACAAAGCCAGAGAGAAAGACTAATGGTATAAAAGCCATTTTCAAGGCTTAGTCTGTATGGAGAACAGACTAACAACTAAAAGCATTTAAAAAAAAAAATTAAAAATAAGGACTAAACAGATATTTGCTACAGGGTTTTTTAATAATTTTGTGATTTTTAGATTTCTGTGGTATTGTAAAGAGGTCATATTTTCAGACTTGAAAAACAGAGTAATACAGTGGTAATTACTCCCTAAGCAGTATAGATGACAGAGTTACAGCTTCTAACACTTCCTCCTGCTCTCCATGCCATACCTGGGCAGGGAACTGAAAGACATCCCCACGGCTGTGTGAGACTTCAGTTAGGTAAAACCCAGCTGGTTGAGGCTACCGACTTCAGTAACATCAGAAAATACCCACAACCAAACCAATTTCCAGCAAAACTGTGGACAAAAAAACCTGATAAAAACATCTGAATTATGGGTATGCACTCACATGCATTTATACTCCCATTTCAAAACATTGGTGCCATGTTTGGTCTTGGTTGCTTATAGCTATTCAGATAATATTTGCCAAAGAGCAATCTGAAGATTTCCTATGCAGAACAGTTATTCCCTAGCTGACGGCCTTTTTCAGGATTAAATCTTTCCTGTCCCCGTAACACTTCCCATGTAACCTACACTTTAAAGCTGTACCTCTCTAAACCTTCAAGCCTGGAAGGCGCTATCTCATCCTCCCATATAGTCATCTTTCAACTGGACCTATACGGTAGACAGTAGACTCACTATCTCACACTCCACCTATCACTGCCTTTGATCCAATCTCCTTTTTAATCACACAAAGGTTCAATCTTCTTTGGCTATCAGTAGCCAGTTCACACGGTATCAAAACTGGTAAGAGCCCTAGATGTGCTATTTCATGCCTCTTGCAGAATATGATTTCCTGATGACATCCTATTCCTGGCAAGAGTATAATTGTTCCACGCTCAACTTGGCCAACAATTCAGCCACTATCTCGTACTGAGTCTCCACATTACTTATAACTGCATAATAAATGAAGCTGATCAGAGCCTTCAAGACAATGTTTTTTCTAGAAATATAGAAAAGATTATAGGAAGGGGAAAACATAACACTACAAAAAAAGCAGGGAAGAAATGAACAGAGGAGCAAGGGAACATAGGTACTGAAGGCAGGTAAGCTTTTCACAGGTATTTCAGCTGGATGGCAACTTCAAGCAATATAGTTTTATAAGTGTTTATTAAAAAAAGAAAGGAAGGAAAAAACCTTCAGGAAAATAAATACAGTAGGGACTCTGAGTGAGGCAAATCAGAATGCTGCTTGGGGTCTTTGCTTCAAGTCCAAAGGGTCTTTTTTTATTTTCTATATGAAAAGCAGAAAAGAAAAGTGAAATAAATAAATAAAGCCTTCCAGTTTTAAGGATGCACGCGCACACACAAGCATCGCACACACACACACATTCACTCTCTCACACACAATTTCAGAAGGGACTGAACTTCAATCTGCAGTTATTAATCCTGCAATCTTACTGTGAGTCTGCATCACAGCTGTTTTACTTCGCTCCCCATATATCATTCCATGTTACAAAAACAGCTTAGAAAGTCTTCTCATTGTTGAGCATGCCTATAACAACATAGTATAAAACAAAACCTTCTAAATATGCCATTTGGTGGTTTTAGTGTATTCAGTAAGTTTTGAGCAGAGAACTTCAAAATTCTCCTTTTATATAAAATGCCAAATCTTTTTACTGTTTTGCAGACTCTTAGCTGGAATTTTTATTTAATCAATGTGTTTATTACAACAAATACTGACTGTAGGTATGTTTCATGTTTCTGGACAAAATCACCATAACAGAGTAACAAATTAAGTAATGACTGCAATGATGACTTTGCTAGTGTGCCTGTAAAGATTAACAAAGAAATCAAATTTCATAAAAAATAATATTCAGAAAAAGAACAAGGCAGACACAAGTGATACTTTACAAAAATAAGACACAATCTCCAGGAACAAAGACAATTTTTGAGATAAGACAAGCATCTATGACATCTTAATTTAAAAGATTAATGAGAGTGAAAAGTAATTAAATTGCATACACTTAAAGAGTTTAAAATATAAGTAGCTAAATAAAAGATCCTTCCAAAAATATATATATAATGGAGGCTTGAGACACTTGGCTTCTTAAACTCCTAGAACAAGGATTCTTCAGACTAAGTTTCTTCCTGTTGTAGACTGGTGCAGAAGTGCAGAAGTACGGCCACTAAATGATTACGGCAAAAAAAGGAAAAACTGCCAGTAATGAAGTACTAGAGCCCCCAGTTGGTAGATTTTATCTACACAAATGAGGAAGAACATTTATTGAGCATACTGAATGCCACTGAAACAAAACACGGATACAGTCAAAAGGGGGTTACTTCATAAAATGTACCTAATCTGTAATTTTTAAAGGAAGATAGTTCTTCACGTGAGGGAAACACACTTCCTAGATACAGAGATTTAACAACCATTTTGACAAAATACCTTAAAACTATGTCTATGTGATAGTATGTAATTATCACATATTGCTTTGTCATAAAAATAACTGAGAACCAGATGGACCAACACATGATCAAATTCTCAACATTTAACCTCCGAACACAGTCAAATTTAGAATCAGCAGGTGTCCAAAAGCTCTTCTTAGTTCATGAATATGTGACGCCCTCCACGAAATGAGCAGATTGCGTTTGCATTTGCATCAGACAGATGTCAGTAACTGGTGATATACTAGTTACACAGAAGTATCTTGACCCTAAATGTCTCCAAACGTGTTCATTCAGATCACGTCCTTACACATCAAACAACACTGAGCAGCAAAACCGGCCTGATACTGGCCAACAAGAGTCCTGTGCACTGCCCGGCATTGCCTAGAGTGGCCTTGCCCAAGGCAGCACCATGCTGCTTGGTTATTCTAGAGTCCCAACCCTCACCAAGCCCTGCAGATGTCATCTTCTCCCCAGAAAAGTGAAGGGGCAGCATGGGGCAGCCACTGCAAAGGTCAGCAGGTCTGCACACAGCGCACAGGGCAGCGCTGTGCGCTAAGGAACAGGATCCAATAGAGAGACACAGAAAAAAGAGAGAGAAAGAAAGAGAGAGAGAGTCCTGTCTGGACAGATTCTGGTTCTCCAGTAAGATCAACTCAGCTGAGGTGAAGAAGTTGGTTTAAGAAAGGAGAAAGAGACCTTTACATACAACCACAGCCTCAAAACTACCACTCTTCCATATTACAACACCTGATACTATAATGTTATAAAAAATCTAGTGCCCATTGTCTATCACTGCTGGATGCTTACAAAACAAAGATTCAATACAATCAGCACAATCCAGTTACCCATCAACTGGGGGCCTAATGAGAGCCAGGTTCCCTCTTTTTGTGGAATAATACTCCAGACAACATGAAGAAAAACACTGCCAACCATTATGGTAATAGGATGACAGGGAAGTTGAAAGTACTCCATGGATGTAGGCTCACACTGAAGAGAAGGCAGCTTTCCCACTTATCAAAATTCTGCAAAAGCAGAGAGCGAGTTTTAGTCAGTTAAAGAAATTTGAAGAACAAGAAGAATTGCCTATGCCATACACTCAGCTGGAATAGACTCTACAAAGTTAAAAAACCCATGCTTTGAAAACATTCAGAGTTATACTGAGAACCGTTGCAGTGCTTCTATCTAAGCTTAAGGACAAAAGTGCAGCAAAGGTGGGTATAAGCATAGTCAGACACACTGCTCTTGGACAGCATTAAATGTTTTACAAACAAAGAGATCTCTTGAGAGGTATTCATTTTCTGCAAGCATCATCTCTCAGAAGGTTAAAGCAAATATGAAGTAACGTCACACAAATAAGAGAATTATAGAATCATAAATGTGTTTAAAAGTTGTGTAGATGTGGTGCTTAGAAACATGGTTTAGTGGCAGACCTGGCAGAGTAGGGTCAATGGTTGGACTAGATGATCTCAAAGGTCTTTTCCAACCTAAATCATTCTATGATTCTATAATTATATAGAATGATTTAGGTTGGAAGGGACCTTAAAGATCATTTAGTTCCAACCACCCTGCAATGCAAGGACACCTCCCACTAGACCTGTTGCTCAAAACCTCATCCAACCTGGCCTTGAACACTTCCAGGGATGGGGCATCCACAACCTCCATGGGCAACCTGTTCCAGTACCTCATCACCCTCAGAGTGAAAAATTTCTTCCTAATATCTAATTTAAATCTCCCCTCTTCCAGTTTAAAGCCTTTACCCCTCGTCCTCTCACTACATGCCCTTGTAAAAAGTCCCTCTCCAGATTTCTTGTAGGCCCCCTTCAGACACTGGAAAGCTGTCATAAGGTCTCTCTGGAGCCTTCTCTTCTCCAGGCTGAACAACTCCAAATCTCTCAGCCTGTCCCCAGAGCAGAGGTGATCTAACCCTCATCTTCGTGGCCCTCCTCTGGACCCTTTCCAACAGATCCATGTCCTCCTTATGCTTGGGGCTCCACAGCTGGACACAGTACTCCAGGTGGGGTCTCAGGAGAGCAGAGTAGAGGGGCAGAATCACCTCCCTCAACCTGCTGCCCACGCTTCTTCTGATGCAGCCCAGGACGTGGTTGGCCTTCTGGGTTGTGAGTGCACATTGCTGGCTCATGTTGAGCTTCTCATCCAGCAACACCCTCAAGTCCCTCTCCTCAGGGCTGCTCTGAATCCTTTCTCCACACAGGCTGTATTTGTGCAGAATAATCTGTATTTTAGCTAGCTTCTGCCTTATAACGTATGCCTCCTCAGTTTGCCTGCTTATGGCTAATTGGTTTGTCTTTTTAATAAACACCTGACTCGAAATCTTTGAGAGTATTTGTAGTAAGCAAATTAAGTATATGAAAGCACTGTGGTAAGAATATGTATACATGTATGAAAAATATTATTAAAAAAAAAAAGTAAAGTTGAGACAATTTGGTATTGGAAGTATGTAACATGTCTGAAAAGTAAGAAATACAATTTAATCTATCACCATGGATAGCTTCATTACTTCTCACACTAAGGAGAGGATGCTATATGCAGAAAAGCTCAATGAAGCCTGTACTATTTTTATTTTATTTTACTGATTTCGCACATCTTTGTTTATTGCTGGAGAGAACACTGAATCCCACCCTCCTCAGGACTTGTATGCTTTTGAATGTTACACCTCTGTAGTTTCACTCCAACTGTGCTAGAAATTATTTTCAGCTGGCCCAGAGGCATTGTCGAATGCTCTGCGCTGCCATGGGCAAGACCAATATTTGATAGCTAACTTAGGACTCCTGCTGCCTGAACTGGTAGAGAACAAGCATGTGGTAGAAGTGATGAGCTTGTTCTCCCGAGGGTAGGGTGCCAGCTGTACTATAAAAGAGAGATAGTGTGGAATTAATAGTGGCCTCACAGGCAGGCTGTATATTTCGCTTTTCAACAGAAAAATTCATGCCTTAATGGAAGCTAGAATAGACAAACGAAGACTCAGAATGAAGAAAAGACGACTGCTACCTTGCAAAATGAATTTCTTTCAGTTTTGTGTGCTTTGGTCTCACTATTGCAGCATGCTTTTCAGATGCTTTAAAGGACAGTTTGTGTCTAAATAAGCCTAGAATCTAATGACAAACCACTACAAAACTGCTACAGAAAAGTAAACAAGACAATAGAAGCAAATTCTGTCTATGGAAACTTTTGATTGATGCATGCAAGAAGGCAGCAGTGGGCTCATGAGAAGAATGCATAAGCAAACACAGTAGAAGCTTTTTTGACGAGCTCACGAGGTTCCCTCATGGGTACAAAGCTGTGGAAAACAAAATATAACTGCGAGAGAAATTGCCTCCAAATATGTGAACAACTCTGGAAGTACTGGCAAAGCAGAATGAACAGGCATGACATAAAACTTGATGATGGAAAAAAAAAATCCAAAAATGACAAAGTTCAAAGACCAATTTCCTGAGTTTTTGGGCCTAACAAACAAACTTCCTCAGAGAAAATCAATGTAGCATTGATACTTCATTGAGTTCCACAAACATTTTCCACCTCCTCAAAATCTATTACTGGACTGCTCACCACATTTGGAACGCACCCATGTAAAGCTTTGCGAGCAGCTTAAATTTGAGGCAAGAGGCCTTGAGAAGAATATAAAATAGGAAGGCATATGAAAATGTAAGCAGACTAAAAGAAGAAATTTACTGACTACATTTTGCTTTAAGGGAGGCAACATATGATTTGCAAACCAACAAAAAAAGTAAGAATGACATTACAAAAGTTAGGACAGACGCAAGAAGGTCTGAATAAGAAATTTAACAGGAGGATCGAAGGAAAAAAAATGGATCTGAATGGTATTAAAAAAAGAAGGTGCAAAAGCTGGTTTTGGTCAGGATGTATGAAGCATGAGGAAAGTAAGAGTAAAAAATAACCCTGAGTCACTGAATCTGAGTGACAAGAAGGATAATGTTCTTGTCATTTGTGATAGAAAAAAAGTAGATAGAGTTTGGTTTTGAAATGATAATTAGAAGACATCATGTTAGAGATCCAGCCTGAGACACAGGATTAGATGGAAGGAGCAATAACATTGGTGGAAAGACAGATTCATCATAGAATAATTTTGGTTAGAAGGGACCTTTAAAGGTCATCTTGTCCAACCCCCTTGAAATAAGCAGGGACATCTTCAACTAGATCAGGTTGCCCAGAACCCCGTCCAACCTGACCTTGAATGTTTCCAGGGATGGGGTATCTACCACCTCTCTGGGCAACCTCTGCTAGTGTTTCACCACTCTCAGTGTAAGAAATTTCTTCCTTCTAGCTAGTCTGAATCTACACTCTTTTAGTTTAAAACTATTAGCCCTTGTCCTTTTGCAACAGGCCCTGATAAAAAGTTTGTCTCCATCTTTCTTATAAGCCCCCTCTAAGTACCAAAAGCCCTCAATAAAATCTCCCTGGAGCCTTCTGTTCTCCAGGCTGAACAACCCCAACTCTCTCAGCCTGTCCTCATAGCAGAGGTGCTCCAGCCCTCTGATCATTTTTGTGCCCCTCCTCTGGACCCTCTCCAATAGATCCATGTCCTTCCTGTGCTGAGAGCTCCACAGCTGGATGCAGTGCTCCAGGTGGGGTCTCACCAGAGCAGAGTAGAAGGGCAGAATCACCTCCCTCAACCTGCTGGCCACCCTTCTTTCGATGCAGGCCAGGATACAGTTGGCCTTCAGGACTGCAAGTGCAGGTTGTTGGCTCATGTCCAGCTTTTCATCCACCAGTACCCCCACGTTTTTCTCTGCAGAGCTGCTCTCAATCCCTTCATCCCCCAGCCTGTATTGATACTGGAAGTTGCCCTGACCCACGTCCAGGACCCTGCACCTGGCCTCACTGAACCTCAAGAGGTTCACATGGGCCCACTTCTTGAGCTTGTCCAAGTCCTTCTGGGTGTTATCCCGTCCCTCAGGCATGTGAACCACGCTGCACAGCTTGGTGTCATCTGCAATTTGCAAGTGATTTGTATAACCATAACAGCATTGGCAAATTCCAGGATGAAGCATGAAAGAGAGAAAGCAGATACACTGAAAACAGCATTGAAGAAGTCATAGGTAGGAGAAGAACAAACAGAAGATTATCTCAAAGTGACCATGAAGACAGTAAAATACAACTAAAATCACTCAAAACTAGAAACATACGTCAGAGGCTAGAACTGAACTAAGAATTGAACGTGAGTAAAGCCATTGAGATTACTAGCAGTTTTCCCATGACACAGTAAAGCAGTACATGCAAATGCAGATTAAGAAGCATTAGACATTAGACATCATCCAAATACAACTCCATTGTGCACAAGGAGCTAAACCATGACCAGTAGATCAGTAGCCTTAACACTGATGGTGGTGGTGATTCTCCTCTAGGCTCAAATGCTGCACTGAGCACCAGCATCAGCAGATGAACTGCAAGAATCAGGTATTATTTCTGCTCCTTCAGTTTTTATTTTCTGTTTTACAATTAACTTTGCATAGAGCATAATTCTGCATGTTGGAGTTTGGAGTTGTCCCGCTTGCTATTCAACAGAATTATTGACACTAGATTAAATGCTGTAACCAGAGGATAGTACAAATAAAATTGCTGGTGATGACATGTTTAGACATGACATTTTCCCAAAGCTGCTTTCCTATCTCAACTGCCTTCTGGACCAAGTGATGGGAAAAGCTAGATTTTCTGTTATCCACAGAGTGGAGATGGGCTCCTCAATGTTTAAGACCTTTCCAGAACAATTCAGGGAAATTAGTTTTAGCCTCATCTCATGAATCAAGTCCTCGCACAAAGCAACTGATTCATCATATACTGAAATATGGAACTTACCCCAGCAGCTGTTAGCCTAGATAGCACTTGGTTTATTAAAGTGCTCAGTATATAAGGATTCACAGTAGATTCTTCAGCTCTGTCACTGGGTTCTGTACCATTGTGTTACTGCTTATGGAAGAATTGGCCCATCACAAGCCTGACAGGATTAAAAAGCTTAAGACATACCATGCACAGAAGTGCCTGACCAGTAGACCTCCACTCAGGTGGGTGAGAACAGTTCATGATTACTGGCAGAGAACCACAGGACTGAAAGGGACCACAGGAAGTCACCGAGTTTATTTGTGCTACTCCAGAAGGGGCTCAGCTACCCAAGCCAGGAAGTTCTTAAAGGCTTGCATTTATGAAGAGCCTAGAGTCTCACCAGAGCCTCTATTCCAACATTTTGCTATCCTCCCACTCCAAAGTACTCCTAACATATTTGCTATAATTTAAATCCATTATTTCTCATTCTATCGACCTGGACTAAGGTGAACAACCTTGCATCAGCTTCCTAATGCATTTGAAGGTTTATCTTGCCTGTCTCGTTCTTCTTTAAGCTATCAAATTTTCTAAACTTGCTGTAACTGCCATTGCTCTTCTACAGACTCTTTAGTTCATCCACATCTTTTCTGAAGTCCAGAACTGAATGTATCAATCCAGATGAAAACTGCACAGTGCTGAAACATAGTTTCATACATCTTCTGTAACACACTTCATTTTCATTATCCAATGTTTGCACTTTTTACAACAGTATCACATCAGTGTCTCATCTTTGGTTGGGGTCACCTGCAATCCTAAAATCTTTTTTCTAAGGAACTGCTATCTAGATAATTATTCCCTAATCTGTATTTATTCAGTGGATTAGTCTTGACTAATGCTAAGCATAGAGTTCTTTTGCTTCAAACTGTATTTCCAATTTCTGTCATTGAGTTATAATGCTGTCCTCTATTGTTGCTGCCCCCCACCAAGCTTGCTATCATTTACACATACACACACTTAGATACACTTATACACAGAAAAGAAATAAGGGAGAAGCCAGTCTGCCATCCACTACTACTTGACTTTACAGAAAACAAATCCAAAATATCAGAAACGCTTTCATAGTTCCATAACTGATAGCAAGAAATAACCCTCCCAGACAACTATCAACGCACAGAACTGGGTAAAGGCATTCACTGAAGAGGTTTTCACTAGATGTAAATACCTTCTCCAACTTCTCATGGTCTTTAGCTTGCATCACTCACTCCTTATTAAGACAAAATTTAAGGAATATAGAAATTATACAAAAATCACAATCCTCTTAAGTCTTTCTCCTGCAGCCATGCAACTGCAGGCTGAACAATTTGGGTACTTTGTAGAGCTCCTCAGGACCGTCCTGGCGATCCTGAGACACGGGCATCAGTGTAGACATAGCTGCAGTGCTCACACCCCCACCACACTCACCCAACAGCAGGCTCACAGGGAGCACACGGATCACAGCCAGCATGGCTAACCCCTTCCTCGGTTTCCAGCGCCACAGACGTGATGCCTGTGCCGGGCACCCAACACTGCCTAAACACACGCCAGGACATGCTACACTGCTGCCAGAAACACTGCTGCCGTATGCAATCTCCTTTCCAATGGAGGAAGAGGACATCTCTTCCAGAAACAACCTTCTCCAGGAATGGATAAGACTGTCCCTTGTTCATATAAATGGGAAACAGACTACCCACCACTGCTTGCGGTCAGTGAAAGACATGATAAATCAATCCTGAACAAAAAATGTTTGTTGTCGATGCACACACAAAGCATTCCTGTGAAAGGGTTATTCCTTCCCAGTACTAAGTTGAAATGTGAAATACATTAGCAGACAAGAAATTTCGATGGACAAGTAGAAGCTATTCCATGCCAAACGCCACTAAAAATCCTTGGCCAGTCTGTAAACAATTTTATATGGCCTCCTCATTTCTGAGGGAGCACTTCTGTGACCACAACAAATCATGAAAGTAGAATTTGGAAAATCTTCCTGGACTAGAACTCAGGCCCACTACACTCAGGAATACTCCATTTTTTTTCCCATTTTCACGTACGTATCCCTGTTTTACTCCTTTGCTTGAAGGCTGCAGTGAGGTAGCGCTGGTTGGATGCTATCTTACATCTATCTTGTTGGTATGTTCAGAGAAGCCACTGATCATGACTAAATCCATCTCCTGTTGGTTCTAACACGTGTTTTTTGCCAAATTTACAGTGTGCTGAAAGTATCAGAAATTGAAAGGTCTTCTGCTCTTCATTGAGCAGTATCTGATGAAGGCTGACGAATTTCATAAAGATAATTTTTGGTATAAATAACAAGCGGGATACCAGGTAGCTCACCATGGCATTATGAAGAGAGAAAGACCTGCCAAGCCACACTAGGAACAGTAACACTTTGAAACTGTTTTCAATTCTCCTCCCCCTCTACAGTATTTTTACTGCACAAACTGAACTTCAAACAAATTCTGGTCAGGCTTTCAGTACTAACTTGAAGTAAGGTTACTTAGTTTCATACGATGTACTTAGCATAAACTTTTCAAAAAGTGCTTGGGAAGGGCTATTTTTAATATTCAAATCACTGTATGTGTGTAGCTGTAACATCCACTGCTTCAAGAAAATATGAAAGGACTTTCATTAATATAACAAGATGTGATTGTTGCTCTTCAATTTTGCTTAGATTTTAACGTTTCCAGTTTTAAAGACCATTATTAAAATGTATTTATTCTTCAGTTATTTTTAATCATAATATTCAACTGAAGTTTGGGTCAAAATAAATAACCTGGCCCAGGGGCCTAATTTGCAGTGAGGTCCTATTTCAGAGTTTGCTGATAACCTCATGAAGAAATAATTAGAACATTTAAAGTGACAAATTAAAGCCAATGCAATTAGCAATAACCCTCATGATTACTTAATATTTTCTAAGTGCTTTTGAAAAAGCAATGACAGGATTTTATGCTACAAGATAAAACTCTATTCATGTGGAGCAGTGAATTACATATGTTTACCATATTAAACAGGGTGAGAAAAAAATCAGATGGAATAAAAGGATATTACTAAATTATCACTAGGGAGTATTACCAAAGTAAAATATCCACCCTGCCACTTGGTTCTGTCATGGTGGTCTGTGACTCCTGAACTTAAACCGACAATGCCCAGACAAAATAAATCTCAATTTCCATCTTTAAAAGTAGTGTATGATCATTTGAACCAATTTGGATTACAACATCTGATCAGAGAAACACATTTAAAAACTAGCCTTCATGCAGAATTATGCAATCTTTTTTCTGTAGATTACAATAAACCTGCAAGGGACCCAAGAAAAATCAGGCCTTTGCCCCAAAGACAAGCACGTACTAAAACTCTCTGGATTTTTGTCTTCTCTCTCACATAATATAATTCTTGGTTCCTCACTGTTCTCAGAATCCCATACAGCACAGTCTGAAAACAGTTCAGGGATCAACAATTGCATACCACACACACAAATGTGCATGTATACCTGCATTTACATATATGAGATTCCATCAAAAGAACTCAAATCATCAATAAACCTAAAATTTTTCAGTCGTCCCTTGATTTTCTTTCAATTTAGGATAGTTTCAGAATGGGAAATTAAATTCTCTAAAAGTCAGTACTGCAGGGCTGCTTGGAGAAAAAAAACCAAACTGGTTTACTTGAAATCTGTGAAAAGATTTCGCATCAACCTCCAGGTCTGGAAGTAAGAATAAACTCATTAAATCCAAATAGACTACTGCTCAACTGAGAAACAACTCACTTCAGAAAAAGAAATATCTCTTCAACTGGTTAGAAACAGGAAATATTTTATTTTTCTCACCAAATAATTAGTAATAACAAATATACTTGGCTAAAGTAAGCACATGAAAATGCAGTAGCAAACCAATTAGTGCTTTATGCAGTATCATTTATATGTGACGTGTGCAAAAAAGTACAAGTTCCATGCCTCTATGGAACATATACATACAAGCTAGAACAAAAAAGCCTAAACCTAAACCAATCTGACATTATAAATGCATGACATTAAAATCACAAATTTATATAAAAGAGGACCCTTCCTAAACATTTTAAAGTATCAAATATAGTGTTCGGTTTTGTATGTGGACTGCAGGTTTTCTGACATAGTTGGACTCAGCAAGCAGTGTGCTTTGTACTCAGGTGCGGATAATATTAAAAGGAAGCATCCAAGCGGAGACTCTTCCCAACATGGAGCAGAAGAGACTCTTTTCCCTTTGCATAGCACAGATGCTCTTTCAATCCTCCCTGCTCCTCTCCCTCCCTCCATAGCCAGCCCTAGAGCAGAAAGGGAACATTTCCTCCTCTCTCCATTGGCACCCAAAGGTCAATGTTGAGATGTATGTGACAATTCAGCTCCTATTCTCATTTGCTATTGAAACACGTTTTCTTAACATCTAGGATAGTTTTTTGTCATATGAGACAGGAATACTGCAAAGGAAAACATCTTTGGGAGAAAAATCTGATGCACATCATTAAAATAATACATGTTGGTTGTTTCAATGGTTTTCTCTTTTGTGCCACGAAGTTTTTGTGGTGATTTGCTTCCGTTAATCAGACTAAGAACAAAAAATAAGCAGTGCTGACTATTGACTCTGACGGACTGGTGGAGCCAACACTCCCAGCTCAGGAGGCAGAGCCCACAGTAACGTAGCACAGGGGAGACGGCACCTCCGTTTGCGGAAACGCCTACTGCTGTCCAACGGCAAATTCTTCTCTCCTGCCTATACGTACCCTTTTTCAAGTGTCTGAATGTTGGCAATACAGAATGTCTCAATCTCCCAGTTAGCACATATCACCAGGCAGTACTGACTGCTTTTCCAAGTCATTTGCAATTGAGATTTTGCTCATAAAAAGCCTTTGCTTACCAGCCACCATGATTGCTTTCTGTTTTCTTTAAAATATTAGCAAAAACAGGCTTAAAGCAAAACAAAAACGTGCTTTGTTGCTTAGTAACCTGTTATGGAAGTTTTACACTCCCTGTTAAGTTAGACTGGTTGACCATTCTCCAGAGAAAAAATTCTGGCTTACAAGTTGGCAACAAACACTATATTCCTCTATACCAAATAAAATACATTTTCTTTATTTTGAATTGAAGAAGCAGGAACAACCGCAGCGTCTGCCACAACATCTTTGTAGATTCTGTAGTGTTCTCACCAACTGGAAAAATTATCGTAGCAGTCACAATAAGGACAGGGAAAACTTCTAAAAGTAGCTGAAGAGTTTCAAGAACTTGCATGGGCAGACCTTTAGCATCCCTGCTTCCTTCTTCATGATTTCACTTCATGTTTTAAAATAGGATGACACAATCTCAAGCATAGAAATATTTTCATATCAAAGACACAGTCATCCCTGGATCATTGTTCCTGCAAGTGAACTAACTCTGTTAGTTCAGCAGTACTTTAGAAATGGCAGCAAGACACTCCACTGTCAGATGAAGAGACCCTTCACACAGCTTAATACTTAGGTAAAGCACATAGACACTGTTGCCAGTCCCAGTCAGGTAACTATCCCATGGACTTCTCATTCCCTGTCCTTCGCCGACAGCACCACTTTCAGTGCAGGAGTACCAAAAGTTTAACTGAAGTTCAAACATTTTAGTAAAACTTTATTGTAAATTTTCCTTTTTTTTTTTTTTTTGNCTCCCAGTATTCTTTTCGGAATACTTTCTTTTCCAATTGGCAATATTTTATTACAGATAGAGAGAACCCCCAAATCCACTTGCACAGAAGTTTCTGTGATGCGTATCTGGTTTCTTTATTTCAGTGGCTTTTAAAAGCTTCTGGTGAAATCCAAATTTCTTTTATGCCAATATTTAAAATTCCTTCCCATTTCCCAACTTCTCACAAATTTGCAGAGTGGCTCATTGAGTCCTACTCTTGGGTGTACTAATTTAGTACCCTGGGGAAATACAGAAATAGTAGTTAAAACCTTCTCTTTGGCAGACTTCTGTTCAAGTCTTAAGACATCACAAAAATTTATTTAGAAACTTAAGTAAACCTGAGACTACCACCTTGATGTACGAATCTATACAAAAACCTGCATAGGGGAATACTGCATGTATATATTTAAACTGCAAAGTAATAGATCATGCAGTGTTTAATTTTCCCAGATTTGCATAATGGTCCTACATACAGGCTTCATTCTCCATTCACATTAAAGGTAATGCAGAGTAAATTAAAAATTACACATTTAATATCAAAAAAAGAATTCATACTAGACTTGGGGAAGAACATTATTATTTACATCAAATGAAAAGTGTCCTTTTTAAAAATGCAGAAGTTAAGTAACTACCAACTAACTGCAGAGTAAATAACTTAATTACATATTTACTGGCTAGTCTGAATGATCTCTACATGAGTCTTTCAAATGAATTTAAGTAAATGCTTGTACACAGTCATTTAATTATTTTTTTTCCTCAAAAGTAAATTTTTAAAAAGTTGATAGAAGACTACAGAGAGATCTGCTATTTTCTAAATAATGCGTTCAAAAAAAATTCAGACTCAAAGAAGAATTATAAAGCACAAGACGGAGCTTGTGGACTTCTACGCATGAAAGGCATCTGTCAGGACGGAGAAAGAGAAAATTAAATCTAGTAGCATAGTACCGTGAAATACTACAATGATAACTGCTTTTGGTTTGAAACACAGAATGTGGTATCAGGGAAAAAAGACTCAGGTAAATTTTTTCAATGCCCACTAAAAAGTAAATAGGATTTTTCTTTTCAGTAAACAGAGAAACGTTTCATCTTTCCCTTGAACATACCTGAATCCTTTCTGTGTTTATTTGTTTCTAATTCCACTGGTAACATTTGTATCAAGTTTTCCTTGTGTGATGGCATACTAAAGAAAAACTCAAAAAAAAAAAATTAAAAGGACAAAAAAACAAAGAGAAAAAAATCAATGAAAGAACACAATGTTAAGAAGCAGTAATGTTTAAGAGAGAATCAAAGGAGAGGGGAGCAGCTAAAAAGACTGAAAAAAGATAAAGGGCAAAGGATTTAAAAATTAAACAGAAGGAAAAAGATTAAAGAAAGAATGGCAAAAGGCAATGCAAAAGGATTTAAGAAGCCAGTATAAAGAAAAGACATTCAGTTATGAAAAAGGAATAGCAACTACTAGAGGAAAAATACTTGAATATAATGAATCAAAAAACGGAACGAAAAAGTTAGAAATTAATTAAAAGCAGACCGAAAGTTAGAAAACTTTCTTTTTCTCCATGAAATACAGGAAATAAATCCACAAGATCCAGTGAAATTTTAAAAGCTTGTTTCTATTACATACAACATCATTCAACAATTTTCCTGTTTTAGTCATTTTAATGACACGAAAATAAAATACAAAGAAATGCAATGCCAATTATTTCCTGTGCAGCTATTTATATGCAGTATGTGCAAAGCGGAGAATAAAATGCATCACCACCTAAAATAGCAAATCCCCATTACTTTTATTAATACTAGTACTACAACTCAAGGAATTTGTCTGTCTACTTTATATGTTTCAACTTCATTGTAAATATCATTATCATTAAGAGTTTCTAAAGGGTTAATAAAGCTTCCAGCTGCTTATTTTACAGTCAGAAGTACTGCATGGCAAGCAGTTAAAGACAAAATTATAGTAACGAACAGACCGACTGGACCTTGTAAAAGTTATAATTACATTACTACTAACGATACCATCCTTTAAAAGCTTCTAATAAATGTGCTCTTGCTATAGTGGAAATACTTTTTTTCCAAGCAAAGACAGACAGGCTAGAGAAAAGTTGAAAGAAAGGAAACACAATCAGAAAACAGGAAGTACAGAGACAGTTCAAGTGTTGTCTTTTGAACGTTATACACTATATATACATTACGATTTTTTTTAAATTTATATTATATAACTTAGGGGATTGTTAGCTGTTCATTTCAATATTTACTCCACATACCCCGATTTTCTCTCCAAGCCAGTAACACCCAAATGCCAGTAAGTTAGGTCAAATACAAAGCCTGCATTTAAAGGTACTAATCTTTTTCCATCTCCTGTTTTTTAATTTCATTAACTATCTCCCTGCTCCCTGGCTTTATTAGAAAAAAGTACACAGATTTTCAGATTTCACCTCTCTATACTATTCACTATTTCGTATACCACTTACCATGTCACCTCTTTTTTCTCTAGTCTCAATACTAATCTTTCTAATCTCTATTCACATGAATTAATTTTCATGCCTCAAATCATTTTCAGTGGCCTTTTCTGGACCTTTTCTGTTCCTAAAATATTTCTTCAAGATGAAGTAAGCAGACTGCTCAGATTACTCAAACTGAAGGCATAACAATGCTTTATCTACGTGCACTCTAATGCTTACGGGAATATTCTTCAGACCACTCACAATACCATTTCTTTTTCCCCTTTTGGACATGACAATATATATTGAACAAATATTTTATGTGAACAGAACAAAATAATACCCATGCATCATTACTCGGTAGAGAAATTTAAAATGTTTAATGAGAAGAAGTGGTCCAAGTTCCCTCTCAGCATGCGCTGCCATTTTGCACCACCCATAGTTAATTGCCTACTGTGCTGAAAACTGATCATTAATGCAACTTTTTGTTTATGCATTCCATAGCACTCTGTAAACCAGGCAGGTAACATAACTTCTTCCCCTAATTATAAAAATTCCTTTTCAAATCTGAAGGACGTAAGATCAACCAGTTGTCCTTATTTTACTGAAATGTCATGTAGTCTGAGAGACTGCAGTAGGACACTAATGATTTACACATAACACACTGGATTTCCTCAACCATGTTTTTTCCAGCTTTTTAATTTGTAAGAATTAACCACACTTTAAATAAATTTACTATTAAAGTAAGGCTTGAATTTGTTTATTCAGTGCAGCAATTTCCAGTTTTCCTCATTTCTCTATCTCACCACTTCAATATTTATTTTGAAGTTGCTGTACAGATTACCTTGGTCAGTTTTATCCACTGTTACAAAAATGAGGATGAAGAAACTAATCTACGTTATCAATTAAAAACCAAAATTAAACAAAAAACCCACAAAACAAACAAGCAAACCCCACAACAAACAAACAAAAAACCCAAACAAAACACCATCAACCACAACAAAAAAACTTCATGCTGAAAACCACACCTATTAACATCTCTGCCACCAGAGATTCCACTGAATATTTTTTGTTTCGCAACTTAAATCTCTGTCTACCTGTCCCTTAGACAGAAGGCTTGCAAAGCAGGACATTCTAGACAGGTAACAGCGCATCCTTCCATTTGATTGGTAACTTTTCCATAAACAGTAACATTGAGCTTAAAACTTTAGCCCTGACAGAAGGAAATGCTGTAAAATGTGAAATTTAATCGCATGAACCCACGGGAAAACACGGACGTCCCATGCAGTGCAATCGATAGTCCTGTGTAGAACACTCTTTGTATCCACACAGCTGATCGTACCGCAGCTCCCTGTTGCAATGTGCTGGGAGATTGGTTTTTGCAAGCTTAACGAACAGGTGTTTTTCCTTTCAGGTGACTGGGGAGATTAATTCAACTATGGCACGTGAATAACTTCATCAGCTATACAGAAATTAATTCTTCATTCTTCACATAGCTAGTCTCACATGTTCCTTTACTCAGTCCCCAAAATAATACAAGGCCCAGGAAGACACGTCCTTACAGTAAAACAGTGTGTGATGCCTATTCCTGACAGGATTCTTTCTGAAGAAATGACTCTAATTTTAAGATGACTGTAACTTCACAGAATATACTTAGGGTTCATTGCCCTGGATCAGCCAGCCAGCACTCAAGGTCAGTGCAATACGCAAAAAAGTTTTCTAGGAACTTATTTCAGCATGCTTTTGTCAATTAATACAGCAAATAAACTAAATAAAGTGCTGATACGTATGCTAAAACATTCACTGGATTACACATACTGGGACTGCGCACACTTAAAATCGATAGAGGACTGGAAATCCATTTTCCATATACATTTGGCTAGGGTACTGCTATAAGCATGTTGTATCTTACCAAGTATCTTTTCAATTATGGCTATATATCATTCCATTTTTAAATTTCTGACTTTCATCCATGTATATGTTTTATATATATATGAATACAAAAGTATTTTTTACTAGTGTGCAAAATGTTGCAACAACACAAATACCACCAGACTCTCACTTTCATGAACAAATGGGTAACGGAGAAGTTTTTTTCTCACATTTTTGCACTTCTCCTCCTAACAATGTATAAATTAAATAGACAACATTTACTGCAGGACATTACAGAACTTTTTAAATTAATGCAAAAGTCACATCAAAGACACATCAAAGAGATGCAAAACACACCAAAATGAAAAACGCTCCAGAACAGTGTAAAATTTCACAAAACAAAACAGGGCAAAATTTAGAGAAGGTACCCAAGATGAGTATGAATGGAAGCATGTGGTCCAGAGCCTTATTTTTAAAGCACCCTAATTGCAGCTGAGAGAAAGGAGAGCAGCAAAAGCTCTGTGATAACTATGTAAGAAGAAAACTCAAGACTAATTGTACCCTCATTAACGATGAGTTCAGAGGTAGAGGGAAGAAGGGAGAGAAGAATAACTGCAGCAGCAGGTACAGCCCGGGACAGTTTCTGTGACTGCGGGCTGTGCACGGAAAGGGACTGGGGAGGAATGAGACGCTGAGAGAAGATGTGAGAAAGTGGAAACATGAGAGTAAAAAGCAAGCAAATATGCACAGTGGGACAGCTGCAGGCTTTAAAGGTACCGCACAAAACCCGTGTCAGTGGCAATGGGACTATCTTTAGCAAGCCCAGGCAGAGAGCGATACTTTTTTTTCACATTCCACATTTCTAAGTTTTTCTCTACCTAAGGTACAGAAAGCAAAACAAATTTATTTTCTAAATGGAAAGCTTGCATCCTATAGAAGGTAATGCAAATTGCCACAAGCAAGCAGGACAAATCAGAAACTCCAGCCCAGAGACAGAGACAGCACAGTAATGCTCGAGTTTCCAGTTGGGAGCCAGATAAAAGTAGAAGGATGAAAGGGAAGAGAACTTAGAACAGTGTGTTTCTCAGGTACAGCAAAGAAGAAATGAGGAGCAGGCAAGAAGAAAAAGCAAGCAGTGAGGAACTGAAGACAACATAGAAATGGCTACAGAAAACAAAGGGCAGTTAACAAAATTATTTGAAGAGACATCATCTAATACAGATTATTATTATTTATCTATTTGTTTGCCTCAGGAAAAAAGCACAGCAGTAGGCAGGCTGGTGAAAGGAACTGGTATTTCCATAAGAAAAAGAAATTAGTGCTTGCACAAGGCCTCCCTTATTGTCCTACCTTCTTATCCCAAGTTCCAGTAATATTTACATTACTTGACCTCAAACAGCTATACAAGGCAAAATCCTGCTCTTAACATTCATGCAAGAAGCCCTCCTCAGATTCTGGTTTCATGAAATGTCCTTCCTGACTGTGCAGAATGTGATTGTACACGCCTGTGACAGCTACACTTCCTCGCCGCAAAACACATTTCGTTAAGGACTTCCCACTTTGTGAGTTTGAATTCACAAGATGGAATATTGATAAACTCCTTTCTTTTTGAAATCATTCCTATTTTATTGGTTTTGATTACACAATACTGAGATACTCATATGAGCATACTTTTGAAGAAGAAAGTATTAATTAAACCTGCTACATTAGTAAAGACTAAGGGTTTTGTTAGTAATGAAATACAAACTACTTCCCTATTTAGAGATGACCAACTGCTTCACTTTTCTTCTGTAAATCCAATGACTGTTTTTGACTGTGTAAAGTACTTCTCAGTTAGAAGAACGTTATAAAGTCATTCTTAGGCTAGTGATTTCAGCCCACTTCTTGATTTCACAAAACCACGTATTTTGCTTCTGCAGAGCTGAAGACATCGGGATTCAGAGAGTTATTTCCATATGGTGACAGTGCCTTACAGTGTTCTTAAGATCTCAGCTGGATGGAATCAGGGCTTCTGCTCCAGGCAGTTGGTACTCTAGGACCTGGACCTTTTGCATCCAACCACACTTCACAGGTGTGGAGGCTACATACTCATATGAGCATACTTTTGAAGAAGAAGGTATTAATTAAACCCGCTACATTAGTAAAAACTAAGGGTTTTCTTAGTAATGAAATGCAAACTACTTCCCTATTTAGAGACGACCAACTGCTTCACTTTTCTTCTGTGGAAGGTGGAGGCTACATCCCACAGTGTAGTAGCTCGAGTGTCTAACTCAAAATTGCACTGGTCTCCTCTGTTTATGAATCCAACAAACTACAGATTACAGTGATGTTAAGACGATCAAGTCTCTTCTGCTCTTCTGTTATTTCAACTTCAGTACAAGATTATTCTTCATTCTTTAAACTCAGTAAGAGCTACGCTTGGCATTAAAACAAAACCACCTATATCAAGAAAATATGCCAATGTCACACCATCAAAAAAATTTTACTGTCATATTGCAGGAAATAATCACAAATTTTCAGCATAGTACTTTTATCTCAAATTTGCCTGATTTTCAATAAAATCTATCATTACACAGCAAACATTATGTATTAATCGTATAAGAAAATAACAATTGTAATACTCCCAAGCAAAGAGAGGGGGCAGTATATACAGAAATGTCATAACAAGTATTTTAATGTTACTCAATGACCCAATTTACAATTACTTAACTGATTAATAGTATCAACTGTTTTTATTTCTGAATTCTCTTCTTTCTTTTCTACATATGTTTTATACCGCTCCTTGATAACAAATGACAGGAAACTGTTCCAGCAAGTATTACCTATGACGGCTATCACGACACAACACCATGCAAGTGACAGCAGTAAATACAAGCTACGCCTTCATTTCTTAAAGCTAAAGTGAGTATTTAAAGTTCTATTTAACCATTAAAATACTAATTAAAGCGGCACTGATTAAGTGACTTTGAAGAGCTACGCCGTTTCAGGGGAGGCATGCTGGTGGCAGGGCGCTGAGCCTCAGGAGCTCCACTCCACCACCGCTCCCATCAGGTGGTGGCATGGGTTCAGCTCAAGGCACTGCATTTTGCAGGGACGGAGGCGAGAGAGATTTCAACAATACAAACCAAGCAACTAGCACAAATGATGGGGGAAAAAAAAAATCTATGCTCCAAAGTAAGGCTTCCTTCCTAGCTTCAAACTTTTTGTGCCTGTACACGACTGAAAACAGAAAGACTCTCGAGTTCTGGAGCTGGGCAACAACTCACAGCCAGAACAAATAAAGATAATCACCTAGCAATAGAAAAAAAAGATTTTGTCTCTGAGAAATACATGGAATATTTCACCAAAAATCCTATTAGGGTACATAGCGTAAAAATATTCACATCATCTCCTCTTAGATAAGCAGAAGCTTTAGACAGACACACAGTGACAGTCAACATATTCATGGAGAGTGACGGAGCTGCAAGTGTGATATAGGAGCTGGCAAGTTTTCCAGGCTTGGCACACCAGATGAGAGGGTTTACCTTTTTGACCGGGGCTCTCCTACAGTGAAGCAACACAGAGTATCCTGTACAATTTAGCTAAGGCAATAAGCTGACAAATAACTACAGGATCGCAACGTATAAAGGGATTTCCCTTTGCTGTTATCTACTTTCACCGTTCCTATGTGTTTGAACGATGTCACTCCTCATTTTTTGTTACCTTACTTTGCATATTAATCTCTATGTTATTAAGTATCAACAAGAAAGAACCAGAAGCAATGAAATTTGATGTAAAATCTTTTCACTGACATTAAGGTGTGACACATTTGTATATGGCTTATTTCCGAATAACTTTTCATACAGGTGAAATGTAAAAAGAGAGAGCTGAGAGTATACACCCAAATGGTCTGGGCATTACTCTGATGCTTTTTTTTCCCTGAAAATTCAAATGATCCCTGCAGGCAACCGACAACTGCTAGATCTGTGGAATGTGCTCTTTGAACTGTACAAAAGCCTTCAGCCTTTCGTGCATTGCTGCAAACAAAAACTGCCAAGTGTAATTATTTCTCAAATCTAATGTTATGGAAGTGTTGCACCATTTTTTTCACAGCTCTGAGAACAGCTGTAGAAAAATTAAATTTACAGGAGGATTTCCCCGCAAAAGTTATGTACTGCATTTATCGCCTTCTGTAAAAAAACGATACAAATGAACACTAGTCAAAATTCAAAGAGCGCCACTCTTTCTTTGGTGCTCTTACAATTATATTGCTATGGAAAGAATCAAAGGGGTAAGTGGAAGGAGTCCTCCCAAGAATGATTTTTCATCCCTTAGCATTTTTAAAAGAAAAAAACCACCACAACTTAAATCAAAAGCACCAAACATCACTGAGAGAACAACAGAAGCTTGAAAATTAATAGTTGCCTTTACACTTTTTTCTTAACCTACACTACTGTATCTAGTGTTCCTACAAACATCCACATACTAAAAGGTAACTTGGTAGATAGACTACAAAATACAGGCACAGCAGTGTCGATGATCTTGTATGCATCTGTAGTTCCAATGAGAACTGCCTTGGTTTTGAACACAGATGTATTCAACTTGCTGAACTGAAAGCATTCAAACTTTACTCACTGAATACAGACATACTCAGTAATATGACTTTTATTACTGACTTGAGCTATATCGGAGATTTTTAAGCTAAAGACGACACTGAGGTGAAACAAACTGCCCTTAAAAAAAAATTCCACATCTGAAATAAACGTTACCCAACCATGAAGATGCCCAAATTCAAAACAGTCATTTTTGTTTGGATTGCAGAAGTGCCTTGCTTTAGAGAGTAAGCTATTTAGTTCCAGTGTAAACTTCATTACAATTCAGACATGAGGTGGAGCACTACCTACCTGCCAACTAATTCCCAAAGCAGACCTAAGGTCCTACATCTTGTCCAGGATCCCTGGCCCACACCCACACGTTAAGTTAGCCACAATATCCTGTTTCAAAAGAGGAGAAGAGACCTGCAAACAGCCCTGTCCAGGGAGACCAAGCTCTGCTTTCTGGGCTCTCCTCAGCCTGCGCAGACTCAGTCATAGCCCATGAAAGCCTCTGAAGATCCAAACTGTGAAATAGTCCAGATGCACGTACCCTCCAATTGCAACCCTTAACTGATACCAAATGAAGGTGAGCCACTGCATGGTAAAAAAAAAAAAAAGGAAAAAAAAAGAACAACAAATGAAATACAGGATCCAGAAGGAGATCAAAGGAAAAGGAGCCCAACTCTTCAGCTTGATCATGTGGACAGGATGAACCAGATGAAGGCATTTAACGTACTTACAGTTCCTTCAGCTCAGCGAGGGCCAAGAATTAGAATAATACCCTGTGTCTAGCGTCTCCAGTTGGTTGCGATATCTACAGGGAAACCATCTCAGTCAGCAGAAGCAATTAAATTTTTGTCAAGTACATAAGGAGAATAAATACCTGAATCACCTTGCTTGTGCCACATTTTTACTTTAGTCATAGTGAAGTTGCACAGGCAAAAAGACACTCTGAAATATGTCCTCTGGCACAAAGAACAAAAGAATCTGGACCATAGTAAGGCAAAGCACCTCCAAGCTGCTAAGGGACCACGCAAAGCTAAGGAAATTAAAGCCAGTGCCCCAAAGAGATGTTCCCACAAGAGAGCTGGGGAACAAGGCCCTTAATTCATGCATTAAGAAAAAAGTGAAAAGCTTATGCTGCAATGTCACCAAGGAAGATCAAATTCTTAAGCTTTTCAAATGTATTTTGTGCCACTGCACAAAGCAAAGCAGCACAGCGTATCATGTTGTACTGCTACTCCAGTTTTTCAATAGCACCCTGTTGCCATATTTTAGACAAACATCTGCATTTGGAATGACATTGGGACTGTCTTGCACAGAGGTGAGATGCGGTCAAGGCACGGGTCACCGACAGGCAGCAGCTCCCCTTTCCCTGAGGTCCTGCAGGTGACCGGGCACATTCGCTTTTCGACTGCAGGAAGACACAGCTCCTCAGCAGCATCTTGCAGCCGGGCGAGATGAACGTGCTGTAAGCCACTGGTTCACCAAGGAAGTTGGTCAGCGGTGCACTGGGTCACATGCTGTCACTGAGTTTCTACAGATGCTATAAAAGGGGTGCCCAAAACTGTGACACTTTACTTTCATTTCAGAACTCTGAGAGACAAAAAGTACTCCTTTGGGACAGGAAACACCCCACTGAACACTCTGCCATCCCCTGGATTTGCTTGTTTGCTTCAACCATGGATGTCTGCTATTACAAAAACAGATTTTTTTTAATTTTTTTTCCCCCTCCCCCTTAAACTGTCTTTGTGGTAAGTGAGTCTTGGTCAAGCTTCAGTGTTAACATGGCTTATACAAATACCAAAGAGCAGACCACAGAACTGCCTGTGATGAACATAATGACATTAAGAAGGATGTGGTCTCCAGTTCATGGTAAATCAAGCCAATGCAAGTAAAACTTGTAATGGAGAAACTGCAATGAATTTGAATTAAAGACTGCGGTGGCACTGCTCCTCCTTGTTAATCTTTTCAGCAGGACAGCAAAAAGCAAAATAGTAAGTATGTTCACAGGTTTCTAAAAGCATACCATGTAAAAAGCAACAAAACGCAAAATATGCTCATAACATCACGAGTAAGAAGACTGCACTCTGGGAAGCACAAGAGCTAGGCAGTTGCTGTTGCAAGACACACAGTTGTTTGTTTTGAAAAGTTACAAAATAAGCTGAAAAATGCAAAAATTTGACATCAAAGCAGACACTAACAGTGCAAAATAAGCAAAACCACACTATTCTGTTTTGATCAGTTTCTAACATCTGTTTAAAAAAGTAAAAGTACCATTAGTTTACCTTTGATATTGTTAAGCTTTATTCAAGTAAATTAAGTGGAACATCTCTTAGTCTTACTACTCATTTACCAATAAGGTAAGCAAATGTCAGGATTTACAAGAACAAAATGAGTAGAAAGGTTTGTTAAAAATAATCTTAAAATAGGCATGATAAATTCAATTGTTGTGAAGAAAAGCACATTACTAGTAATTTGTATAAGAGCAGTGATGCCTCATTTTCAAGATGTAACAGGCTTGTTTCTAGATTTCTTAAACATATCACTGCTGCAGCCACAGTAGACACCCAGGTGCCAAAAAGGTAAACTAGTGTTTCCACCTAAAAATGCTTCCACACATTGTTTATGTGGGAAGTGTAAGAAAGGCATGTGGAAAGCAAACACGGGATAATCTGCTCCTCATGATGGTTTCCCCAAAGTTAGGAGAAATTTGCCTAATAACAGTCATTCGTCTCTTGATGCAAAAAATTTCAAACCTGTGGATCCGCACGGAAGCATTAGAGTAATGCTGGCTATGTTCTGCACTTCCTAAAACACGACTGTTTAAAAGAAACCTGACAAAAAAAATATGCTCTTGGGTAGAGAGTTTTAATGACAAACTTTAGCCTAAGACACATTTCAAAGCCCAAACGTTAATCCTTAAGTGGGGAAAAAGGATTTATGATGGTTTCTCAATTAGAAAATCTGTGCTGCAAGCGTCTGTAATCTAACAAGGATGTTTTATTTCCTCAAATTCCAGGATTCCTGTAAGTAAATAAAAATAACCCAGTGGGTAGTCTATAGCATCGCTACTGCACTGTGTGAAGGCTACTGGACATAGTTCTGACTGAAGTGAGTTAACTTTTTAATACTGTAAAAGACAATAACCTGAGAGAGAGAACTCCCAACTTTTACTTAAGCTATGATAAAGGAATTCACTAATGGCCTCTGCATTCTACACATCGTCTTGTATCATCTTTCTGAATTTTGCTTAAAGAAAAAAGTCAACAAAGCCCACTAGAAGCTGGCCAAAAGCAACATATCTCAGCCAGAGGGCAGATAACTATAAAATCAAAGAATAAACAAGCCACCAGGACTAACGGTTTCTCGAAGGGGCCCTCCACCTAGAATAAGAAAATGGAAACCAGTCACAAATTTAGAAAATGCCTTTAGAAATCAGATCCCCCATAATGAACTATAGTTAGTTCAAAAGGAAATCTCCTCTCCACTGCTCATTTTTTATCTTATCCTACAAGTCCCTCCCAGTCCAAGTGTATTTCTCTTCTGCGGGCTGTCAAGGTTGTCAAGAAGAGGGCCATGTGTTTTGCAGGAGAAGCGCCGAAGTTGAGAAGATTCATGGATTAAAGAGAATTTAAGGTCAGAAAGGACCATTAGATCATCAAGTCTGACTTTCTATAATATCACAGAACATAAAATTTCAGGGAGCTACCTTATTTTGAAGCCCAAACACTTATAGTTGATTAAAGAATAAATTCTGTTTTAGCTAAAACAATTGTTTCATGTCATGCTTTTTCTGTACTAGATTAAAGAGCTCTTTAGAGCACCAGATACTTTCTCTCTGTGAAGGTATGCTGTAATTAAGTCACTTCTCAAACACCTTTTTGATAAGGTAAACAGACTGATCTCCTTAAATATTTCACTGCAAGGCAATTTTCAAGCTCTTAAATCACTTTCATAATTGTTTCTGGCACCATCTCCAATTTTCCAAAAGGCTGGGTTTTTTTCAGATGTGGCCACAAGAACCATAAGCTGAAAGTCAGTCTGCTTACCAACGCAGTATAAAGAGATAAATTCACATCTTTGCTGACATTCTGCTGCCTGTACATTCAGCACACTTCTTTCTTTGCTGCACAGCATACTGTGTTTCCTCTCAAAAAAACATCATACGAATGAGATTTTTTCATGACCCAGCAGCGTACAAGCGAGTATCAGCAGAACTTGGCAAAAAAAAGGAACCTTAACTACTCGGTCATTTTTTAGGAAAGGAGACAGCAGGATGCTGGCTATCCAGAAATGTGCTGGCAACCATTTTTCAGTACAGAAACTGAGGAAAACACACGAAGCAAAAAACATTTTAGGTTTTACTTCAACCTTTGAGAACTCACTGGAAACGTGAAACTTGAGGGCAGCCTGGTTGAAAGTAACCAAAACATGAGAGAATTCTCATTTCTAAGGAAGGGAGGGAGAAGGAAGGCGAATAAAGTCAATGGAGATTACAGAAGAGGACTTCGATAAATGAATTGGTGGCCAAGATCCTGTGAAAGGTAACTTGAAGGGAAGAAGAAAGAGTCCAACAGAGCTGGCAGTTTCATAAAGGAATAAAATTTAAGGTATGAGAGCAAACTAAGTCAGTGTTGACAAAGGCTAAATCACAAACTCGAGGACCTGGAACTTAAGGACAGTACAGATCCATGAACACAAGTATGCATGAGAGAAAAACATGGCAATACAGGGACAAAGTCAGAAGGGCAAAACCAGAAAGCAAAATATAACTTCCAAAAAACTGAATTAGTAACAAGAAAGCATTTTTTACAGTCCTTAATAGTAATAGGAAAATTCAAGAAAGAGCTGGCCAGGCTATCTGCAGAAGATAAAAAAACAAATGTATTTTGCTTAGTCTTTGATATAAAAGACAAATATAATCTGAGAGCTAAAACCAGTGACAAAAGGGATTAAAAAAAATTAACAGTAGAACAGTGAAAACAGATGAAGAGACACTTAGACGCTGTCAGTTCAGCTAAGCCTCATCAAGATCATCCTTAGCATAGGTAAGAACACGGATGCTGGCTTGTGCCGGGAAGACGGTTGAAGAATGCCAGACTCCAATGTGTTCAATGCCTGACTGCACTGAGATTTTGCTAACCTGTCATGTGTAGCTTCTTAAAACAAAATCAGTGAAATTGTAACAGTTTAAAATAATCTTTGTTTTTGAAATTTATTTTTAACTCAAATCGATCCCGTCACTAAGGTTTCTACCCTTTGTTCCCACAAACAGCTGCATTGCCTACCAATAGGTAGGACAGTTGACTGCAGTACAAGAGACTCTAATTGAGTTAATTGAAATTCTCTCACAGCCATTAGAGATTTTTCAGAATTTCTGGAGAATGGATGAAGTTCCAGAACAATGAGAAGGGAAAAATCTAGTGCCTGTCTTAAAAAGGTGAAAAAAGAGGAGGTAAGGAATGACAGACTTGTCCAATTAGTTTCAGTTCCTGGAATATTCTTGAGAAAAACAAGACCAAAGATTTTTTTTTTTTTTTCTTTTTTACAAGAAGAAAATAAATACCTGCCAATATAGTTTTGTCATGTGCAAAATTTGGCAAGCCAATTAAATTTCTCCTTTAATAGAAAAATAGTTTGTGAATGGGAAAGAAGCAGCGGATGACATATAAAAAGAAGGGGATGGCTCATAAAAAGAGGCTAAGGAAACAAAAACTAAATTAAACTACTTTAAGGCAAATACAAAATGTATTCAAAAATTTGATGTAGAAACCAGTAATAAAAGAAGGGTATTAAGAACTGGGCTCAACGGGCATCCATCCTAGACTGGTGCACTGGATGTTTTCTTTTATAACTCAGCCAGTGAAATGGGCATCCCTACAGAAACTGTACTTTTAAAATTCTCAGATTATGCTAAATTTGAGAGAGAGGAAGACAGGAAAACATTGGGGGTCCTTCCTCCATGGGGTTTACCAAAAGTAATAGGAAATTACATTTAATTATGTACACCTATAAAAATACATTTAAATACTTTTGGAGAGTTATTAAGAACCAGGAGTTGGTTCTGAAGCAGCTGAACTCATGATTACACCAAGCCCAGCTTAAAACACATAATCACTTGATTGTATGGCACCAACACATAGCAACAATAGCTCAATCAGTGCACTGCCCTTAGATCTATGTTTTGAAGTACATCCCATTTTCTTCTTAATTATCTTTCTCCACCAGATTTTTCTCAACTCTGCATTAAGTGATACATAACAGAAGGCCAAAGACATGTCCTAGAAAAATGTCAAGAGTCTCAGTTCCGACCATCTCACCCTTTGAATGCATGGTACTACCAAGTGTTGGCGATTCTCGGTCGTAACTGCTGGGACAGAGTAAGCCAGCACTACCACCAGCATTAGAATGCTAACAGCATCACTGACAGCACATGTCAGCTTCCTGGGATATTATCAGTGAACTTTCTGGGGGCACATGGCCATCTGGAAGACACCTTATTCTTCCCACGTACGTTGCTGAATACAAGCTGTGCATTGCCTGCCCAGTCTTGAAGGCTTTAGATTTCCCTCATCTCCAGTTCTTCTTCCTGAAGATGCCACTCTTCTACCTCACCTGGCAAGCTGTTATTTTTGTCTACGCAGCATGATCAGTGAGGAGCTGTGGTCAAGGGGCACGTCAACTCAAGCACCTCGTGCTTCACAGACAACATTTTGGCAGGTATGAAACCAACGGACGCTCTGCTGATGTTCTCCCTGCCAGAAAGCAGTATCCATGCCACAGGACCACACCAGAGATAAGTTAATGTCTTCCCGTGTGACCACCAGATGCTGCCCAGAGGGCTGTCATGAGTGCTGTGCAAGAGCAGCCTGCAACAGCAGTACAGATACAGCTACCATAATTGTGCCGTATTAACCAAGCAACGCCCATGCTGTATTAGAGGCCCAGGAGAAAAATGTGAGTTTGGACTGATGGACTAATGCCTATTTGTTTGAGGCAGCATAGAATACGTTGAAGGAATGGTGGCCATCAGCTTTTTACTCACTGAGAAGTGTATGTGTTTGGTTAATCAAGTAATAAATAGAAAATACACTTTTTAGAAATATACCTACAATTACAGAAGAGTATAGAAATTTCAGAAAAATATGTTATGTAAATACACTTTAGTAAAGGATTTAGGCAAGGCATCTCAGAAGACAAGAATAAATACATAAAATGATTTCATTTATAAAAGATAAGCTACTTAGACCCAGATATGTAATATTTGTTATTCCTTATTATTTGAGGTAAAATATTGGCAAAACTACAAAATGAAACTAACCACCTTGCTTTTTTCTTGCATATTGACAGTCTTTACCTTCTAAGACGAAATTGTTTCCCTGCATTTCCACAGTTTGATTCTATCCTGATCATCTACTTGATCTTCTTTATCAGATCATGCAGAACACGCAGGTGAAGAAAAGAACCATTTCCCAACGCATTGGTTGTTAAGGTATCAAGTACTAGTGCTGCTGGATTTCATATCCAGCTATTTCCTAGACACCCTCCATTGTTCTGTCCAACTTTGATGCGTATGTACTGTGGTCAAGCTGCTGCTGCTATTGATACCTAGAATTTTGCATTTCTCAAATGCAGCCCAAACATTGCAGCCATACGGGTTTTTTGCATTTTATTTCCTAGGTTCCTTTTAGGGCAAAAAAAGGAAAAAGTCCTTCAGGCAATATAAGCACTTAATCCAACTCAAATACTAAAGAGGACATAACCTTTTAAATCATCTTAAATATTTACGATGCCATAAGCTCTTAAACTTCCTGGAATACTTAGCCTTCCTTAAAACCTCATAGTACTTGAAGTCCCTAGAGCAACATAAGCACCTAAACTGCTTCAAATCCTTCCAAAGGACACAACCTTTAAACCAACATTCAGGATCTAATTTTTAGAAATATTTTTGTTTCTTCAGACATAATTCTGCCTGGTTCTGTCCACAAACCAGGTAGCTATTTAAGTACTATTCATATGCTTCCCTTGACACAATACTTTTATTTGACGGAACATATGCATGGAAAAGACCTAGTGCACCCTGCCACACCAGGAAAGTCAACACAAGTAATGGAAAGGATTCCCTTGGTGCCGACCAAACCCAGCCAGCATTCAGCTTCACTGAAAGAGAAGTAACAGAAACACCAGATAGACACCACAACCTTCACAGCACTCTGTTCGTACCTTTAAGCAACATTTGATGATGAATCAAGCCAAGTTCATAATATTTCACCATCAACTTACAGTGGCAATCAAGAAATCACAAAATTTGACATCTGCACCAACAGCAGTAAATGTCATCTCTCGGTGGGAACCCAATACTGAGTATTAAAAATAGAGCTACTATACTATACACATTTAAGAAGCACTCTGTTAACGTACAGAAGCAGACACTGCTTCGGAACTTTAATTCTCCAGGACAGTGTTGCCCCCCCCACTCATTTTCTAGCCTCATTTTTCTTTTTTAACAACTGTGTGGTGAACTTAAATCACTCTGTTTCCTTCCTCCATAAGCCTTTCAGACAGGTCTGGACTGAGCAGAAAAATCTTTCACAGTAAAGCTATCTTACACATGCAAATTTAAGAGGCAAAGGTCCTTCTCCTTCCGGAATTTCCTAGTTCAGATTTCCAGTGTTTCCTATAGCCTAGGAAGAGAATTGTCCGTGTTCCACTCTAAGGGATATCTCATTTTTGATTCCAAGAGTGAGTAGACGATTAAGTGAAACATTAATGCCATAGATGCAATTGAGAAAGATTACAAATATTTGGGGGTTTTTACTCTTGAAGTTCATATGGCAGATGATAGTAAATGGTAGGTCAGAGTCATGTTCCCTATTCTTAGGAAGTAAATAAAGGTAAAGCTGTCCATCTTCAGAGAACACTTAAAAACTCACATTTGCCAGTCTTCCACATGACCAGTAAAGTCACTGAATATATGCATCTGACATTTTTTTAAAAATTATTTTTACATTAATCATAAGCCATGCCAATAAAAGCGCTGTATCCCTCAATGAATGAGGTATTTGAAATACACAGCACAACATTCAAAAATTTACTATATGTTGATGTTTCAACATGTTGAAACTCTGAATGTTTGGGAGTGTTCCTACAGCTACATAGCAATGGCTTTAGGGTTTTGAAGAGTCTGTGTGTATGGTGAGCCTGGTGAGCAATTACGACATTCTGCAAAGCATTATAAACTCAATTTTGTCAGCTTTTCCATTTTCTTTGTACCTTTACCCTCTGACCAATGAAATTAGTTGATATTCAAGTATTTGATTACCTCACCCTATAGTGGCTGGTCTAATACTACTGGGACTTAATGGGCATTTCCTAACGCCTTTCTGTTGTTCAACTAGTCTCAAATTGTTTTCCCTAAATTGCTACCAGCTCTTCTTTTTCAACTTTTCCTTGGTCTCTTTTATATACATTTACAAACTGCCTACTTCTTTATATCCCATGATACTCAATTTCATCTATGAGCACAAAAAAAGGTATGAAATTTTCAGTTATTTGAGACAATATGACTATTGGAAAAATAGAGCAAAAAAGTGTAGATTTTTAAATTATTAAACAGCAATCTATGGTGGACACAAATGTTGGGTTTTGGGTAACTCCTCAACATAGTATTTGGATTTTTACACCTTACTGTTTCACAGTATGCTACCAAAGTAACTACCTATTGACCCAGTCTGAAGAGCTTGGGAACAAGGAAAGCATTAATTCAGTGCCATGCGTAGTGTCATGGGAACAAAATATTGGTTGATGGGCCAAAAGCAAAGACTTTGATAACCAAGAGCTCATAAATCATGGTTAAGCATCCAACGAGGAACTACAGATACCAGCATATAGCAATGCCATTTCCAAACACTGACTAGGATAGAAAAACACTAGAAAGGTGCACAAGATGAGAGACCTGGGCACAAGCAGTGAGACTCTATTCAGAAAAGCAGACAAAATGCTTCATCTTACAAGCAATGAGGAGAGTAGTACACACTACAACCGATGCCCTGTGCAATGAACTACTTCATCAATATTGCTGCTATCAGCAATACTCTACTACGTACATACTACATTCAGCATAGTGTGTGTGTGTATATATATATACGTGCATGTGTGTGTGTACACACAGGTGTATGTATACATTACACATATCCCAATTTATTGCAATACAGAGGACAGAGGAAGATGGTGGAAGCTTACAATGAAAAGATACTCAACTTTTGGCTTTCAGTATTAGCTTCTATTTTTTTTCCTAACTATTGATAAACAAGCGATAACTTTGCCATCGCTTCCTTTATTATACAAGCTTAGAAAAGGGAGTTGAAAAGGACAGCCCTCCACAGGTCATCTAGTTCTCCTCTTTAAGATACCTGCTTAAAGTTTCCCTTAGAAACGTGACTAGAGAAGGTGAGATCAAAAATTCAAAGCCTCACCCTTTAAATGAGAGTTTTAGTGGAAAGAGACTAGATAAAAATAACTCCTGCTTCAGTACAGTTTTAAACATACAAAATGAAAATAGCCCACTGGTCATCTAAGTACATGTGAATATTTGAATACATTTTAATTACAGAAGAGACCTCTACAGTTACAGACTCTAATCCACTATCTGAGCAAAAAGTGGAAATATTACATTACTCTCAGATAAGAAAAGGGGTGTTTTTGCAGACTTTTTTATGACAAGGATCCCATGGTCTTATTTAACCAAGAAAAATTCTGCATTGGGAAACAGTGGAGCCCAACAAGAATGGCCTTGTACAGCACAACAGCTGCAGCCAAACACTTTACACCCATGCAACATGTGCTTCAGAACATTTTATTTTGAACTTCTGCATGCTTTTGGTCTATTTTTGGAGTACTTGCCCTTGTTCAGCTTCATCATCAGGGAGGTTCAAAAGAAAAGCTAGTTTATCCTGGTATTTCTGAGGTGCAGTCCTCATTTGAATGAAAGTACTAACGGAGATGCTAACGAAGCTTATCAATACTAAGATGATAACCGTCTTCTGTTCTAGGTATACAACCACATTATTTTTGTTTTGTACAGCAGTTTGTTAAGATTTCTTTTGCTGTGGTGGATTTGTATCTTTTATCTCTTCAGACAACTATTTCCAGCCAAATGCAGGGACTCAGCTTTGTAAGTCAGCTCCAATATAGGAGCAACTCATTCGCAGACAATGAAGAGCTTTGGAATTTAGCTGTAGGGCTTCAAACCAAATTTCTCCAAAGACATAGGAGGTCTCAACTTCAACATACCCAAAGGCTTCTATTTCATCATGAATTTTAGAGGACTTCACAGTAATTTATGCATATTAGGGGATTTAGAACGATAAACTTCAACATGCATGTGCTAAACTTGCAAAATCAATTAAAATGCATCTAGAAAAATTTGATCAGAGTCACTGATTTTTGAAGTTGAAAAAACTGGAAATATATCTTTTACTAACATATGGCTGGGGATTGCTCACATGAGATTGCAGTTTCAGATAGTTAATCTGGAGCCCATCTCCCCCATGTTCAACGTTTTCATCAGAAACAAGAACTGAGAGATAATGACCTCTTGGGGAAGGTTGATGACCTCGATTCTGCTCTCAATGACTGTCTCAGAAATCATTTATCATATCTTGCAAAAATACAGGTGTAAGATGCACCCTGAGAATCAAAATACCATTTAACTGCTCCACTGAAGAGCTCTTTCTCCCTAAAAGACCTGATGACAGACTATTTTTTCCCCTGAGCAAAGATACCAGCTAAAACTGTGTTTCTTTCTCTGTCAGAGTAAAATTAGGGGAAGGAGGTGGAGAGAAAGGGGATCACATTTTAGTTTTATTCCACTGATGCTGCTGCCTGTCACTAAAAGATGAAGGGCTGAAATCCCATCAGTCTGGATTTGCAGATCTAAGGATGAAGAATTAGTATTTTTCTGTTTTTGCAGAAAACTCCTTGATGTATGGCTCCATTATTGAATGTTAACAGCTGCAGTTTAAATTACAGATGAGGTTCTATTAGCATAACCCTTACTTGGTTTCTATTTAAAAATATGATTTTAGCCAAAATTGTGTCAGTTGAGAACCTACATGTTTTCATTTGTTGCTACAGATAAAGGAGAGAAGCAATCTTGTATTTCGTTACCACAAAATATGAGGTCTAGACTAGCAAAAACATTACAGAATACTTTTAAGATACAATTGGTATCTCCTTCAACAAAAGGGACAAGAGGCAAATAAACGGTCCTTAGCAATGATGTACAAAAAAGGCCAGAAACAGGCAGCAGGGCTAATGGGGCAAAAACTAGTGTCTTTTACAGTTGTCTGTATCTTGTAAATAAGATGATTTTAAAAGCTCTAAATTACATTGTGGAATAACTGTTTAATTAGCTTTGGTTTCCATCATGGATGTTTTCATCAAAATACACTACACAACAGATGGTTTCTGCTCTTATACTTCACAACTACAGTGTTTGTGCAACTACTTTCTTGCCCTTGAAAAGCTGTTTGTGTTTAATGTGTCTCGTACCGATGGCTTTAACACATATAAATATGCTCGTTTTCTGACATACATGTATCAGCGTATCAGAACTCATGAAACTGTTACTCTAAATGGCCAGGTTCCAACTGCACTGTGTTTGCACAGTGTTATCTGCTGCGATGTTACCCAGCGCTTCAAACTGTACAATGGCAAGTGAACACAGTATTCACTCCACGTATCTGAAGGTAACTCTTTTCATGAGAAACAGTCAAAAACATCATCTTCATCATGGAGCACGGTCAATATCTGGGCATGATCCCCACACGGCTCAGGGGATGCACAGAACTCACTGGCAGAATCTAAAGAGACCCAGCAGCCCGAGCCAACTACAGCTACAGGCGGCCAATTTCCAATGATTTTGGGATTGGGATGATTATGCTGGAGTTACTGTTTGCCTGTACCTAGTCAATCCATTTCTCTGTGCCTTAACATCTCCGTGCCGAAAATACTGATCAGCAGAGATGTGACTGAAGCTTCCTGGATCATCTGTGTGCAGCAAAGGCATGGTAACCAACGTACAGCAAAAACCATACGGTATTTCTGCATTCAGTCCACCTAACAATTTAAGTAGTCTCAGCAGTACTCCACAGGGGGTTAGGGGGATACTTAATTCATTAATGTTTTCTATAAAGTTCTTTGAAATCCTCAGATGAAATGCAGTGTATTATTGCTATTATTATATATGTCATGACTTGTGCCCCAAAGGATCTCACCATGCTTTGTTAACTGTATATGAGAATCCCTTCATTACCATTCAAATGCTTCCACCTCTGAAGCATAACACTGCAGCTGTTTACCAACAGAGAGTAATCCTATAAAAACATTTACTGATCTTATATGAAGCATATTGTGTTCTGTTACAAATGCGTGTTTCATACCATTTTCAATTCCTGAACGGCTTAATGCCAGGGAGCTGTAACTGCATGCAGGAGGACACCAGAGTCTATAATAAATTACCACTTCGGCGAAAGGCATCTGCTTAGATGGCATCCTTATTTAGTCCATCACCCATCTTCCACTCCCTTATACCACAGGAAAGATACCTATCTCTCACAAAGTAGAAAATGAAGAAAATTAACAGTCAGAATGGGCATAAAGTCCAATTAATCAAAGCTCTCAACCAAGTAATTCGGGAATCTAACCATCCAAAATCCACTGGCGACGAGAAAGATTATATAGGCTGAAGAAATGAAGACATGCTAGTAAAAGGTTTTCCTTGCTCTCTTGCCTGCTTTGCAACTTGAGACAAGATGCATAGTATGTAGGTAGTTTTAGAAAAACTATAAATACATATTTATACCTTTTAAAAATGCCTCCAGCAATCAAAACACCTTTCACAATTTTCCCTATTTGAAACTTCAGGTTGCCTTTAAATTTTGAGTCAGATCGACAGTGTGATGGGAACTTGATTTGCTACCTACATGGAATGGGATTGACCCCATGTGAAATCTTCTATTATTAAAAAGAACCTGCTGATTTAGATGCCTGTGCTGTGGACAACATTTGCTCTGTTAATTTTGATGCGGTCATTAATGAATTTCTTTAATGCATACTCCTCAGGTTTCTGTACTCTGACTCTATACTGGGTCATTCACTGGACCCAGTTATTCTCAGCCTGTTGGATCTACTCAGTTAGAACCCACTAGCAGGGTCAGGACAAAATGTCAATCATAAAATAAAATTTATAGTTCAGTACAAATACGCACAGTTCTTCACTACTCAAACATCCTCTGTTTAGTGGCACCTTGGCTGAACTGCCCTTTTCATTTTCTCAGAACTAGGGTCTTTTTGGTGGATTTTTGTGATAATGGATAAAATGCCAGTCAAAACTAAACATTCTTAAAGCAGCAGAAAGGATAGGAATATTACAAATCCAACTCAAATAAAGCCAGACAATCGTGAACAAAAAATCAAGCCTATAAAACTTGTATCAGCTACATAAATAGCCAACTTGTCAGCTCCAGTGAAGTTCTGCGTATATACCAGTGAGAATCTTGGCCAGCAAGTGTTTCCAAGGAAAATATTTTGTTCATGTTTACAGCACATGGCTTACTGATACTGAGATACAAATGCTGGTGAATGTTATTTTGTGCAAATACTACAGTTTTATTTATAAATATATACAAAAAAAATTAACATGAGCTCGCTTCCCTTATCTGAACACTTTCTCTAGGTCACTTTGCAAGTAGTCTTTTAAAAAATAAATCCCTTTCTCACATTGAATGCAGATTCCAGGAGTCCTCTGTAGTTTTACACTATTATACATGCACTCTGCTACTACGCAATACTCAACTGAACGTACCGCATTTTAAATAACAATGACAAGTTGGAAACAAAATGAAAGAATCATCCCAGATACAAAAAGGAATATCCAAAACAGAATTAAAACTGAAAGAAAAATTTGATACACCCCATTGAGGTTAATCAATCAGTCATAAGTGGAAGCACAGCAATACTGCTTACAATAAGCAATCAGGTGCATTTCTCCTACAACAGGACAAGTATAATACCGAGGCCATCCTTGAAGCATGTTCTACTGTTGTTCATAGTTTTGTAACAGTGATGTTAAAAACGCGTATGAAATAATTCAGGTAAGTCTAACCAGCCAAGATAATCAATCATTAAAATAACATAGCCATTAGCCACAAAAAGCCTTCTAACAATAAGTTACACTAAAATTTCTTTATCCTATGCCTACATCTTGACTAAAAAGCAAACAGGAATGTTGTACATTCCTTCTAATGCCTTTTAGACCCGTTCAACTATTCCACGGCAAGAAAGTGCTCCCCGCACCCAGCCCTGATTCAGGAATACTGAACTGAGGAAGGTGGTACGTTACCATCCTTACGTTAGGCAACGTACTTGCCATTACCCAAATATAGACAGCAGTTTAAATTACTGAAGAAATCTACAATATTTCAATACAAATGGAAAACAGAATTTCACCACAACCTCATTTAATAGAACACATTATCAATATTAGTTGATAGTCATCTTTTTCAAATTGGAAACTCACCTAATTACTTGCTTTTGAAAATTAGCACATTTTCATCTGTTGTATTAGCACCAGATTTTTTCATTCAATCTTTTATTGCAAGCCATACTAAAGCAACAATACTACAATGTCATGATAAATCACTGCTACTACCTTACTAGAAATTAAGTAACTGCATAGTTTTAAAACATTTGCATTTCTCAGCCCCAACACAAAATATACAAAGAAAAAACCTCCACATCTATTGATATTTCATAGTTAATACTACAATGGTATTTGAAGAGCATTTTTTCATGGTTACATATAATGTCTAAACAATATGGAAAACATCCTTTTAATAAGCTTGTATGTATCACCATAACCACAAAGAAATAATTTAAAAAAGAATTTTGTTTACTCATGTGAAAGCAGGACTTTTTTGTCAATGTCAGCTGTAACATTCCTGCCTCTTAAGTCTCACATTATGTCACATGAGATGGAATTTATCTGCCTTAACATTTAATAGAACAGTTAGATGTCTAAATTTGTGCCGGTCACTTTAGGCTTCTTTTACTGTCAGTGACAAGAAACAGGCATCTCCAAAGGATGAATCATCTCATCTTAAGACAGACACATAAAGAGGCTATGGGAATCCTCCCCTGGAAGCCTCTATCCCTCTTCATTGACTAAAGAAGTCTATAGTGGCCAGCTCAGACTTACACCACCGACATTTTTAGATGGCTAATGGTAGGGGACATTAATCCCACTCTTGACATCCTTCTCAAAGAGCACATGGGAAAAGTAAGTGTAACATGCAGAAAAACAGAATTCTCAACAAGCATAAAAATCAAAATACACTGTCCCAGAAAAATTCAAAAAACAAGACCCTTTTGTGAAAATAACAGGGGATCTGTACATTTGAAATGTCATACAGTGTTTGATCTCCAAGCCAGGACAGACTCAATCATCTCTAGGAGCTTAAGAATATGCAGAGAATATTTTGAGAATATGCTGACAAAGTAATATGCCTCTTCTGATTATGAGTAAGCAGCAATTTTCAAAAGCTTAGAATTCAGTGCAATAAGGATAGACATTCAGAGGCATGGCAAAAGGCACATCTTATAACCCATTAACGCTTCACCCTCAAATTTCAAGTCCTTGCTCAAAAGCAAAGCAGAGAGTTCCTAGGTCTTTTTTTAGAACATTTTTTTTTCCAGTTTCAGAAATGATACACCCATCTCACGGAAGCTTTTGCAAAGACATTCAGCCTATAGCAAAACTGTGGACAGAAAATGTCTGCCAAACTGATCGAAGTTGAAATTCAAGAAAACTGATGTTTGAAGAGAATTCCTTTTTCCTAAGTATTTCAAAACACTAGGAAGCCCCTGAACTACACATTCGTAGAAGATGGAAGACTATATTGTGAAGTATCACTGTACTTTTGCCCAGTTTTTACATGATAACATTGGCATATACTCGAATTATGGACTGTCTCAGAATGGCCATTTGCAAGTACCTGAAAACAGCTTACAATGAAATTGTTGGGCAACTTTATAGGTCTCATTGACGTCTGCCAAAACTTCAGGAAGACAACTATTTCTATAATTGGATTAACGGATCTCTCCTCCAAGTCTCCGTCCCTAGTTTTGTCTTTTTTTTTTCCCCCAACACAAAATGATACTAAAAATATATCTTCCTTTCCATGGATCAAGTGAAAAAGATACTCATTTTAAACATCTAAAACCCCTATCATGTGACTGTCCATATCACGTGAATTATGGTGCTAATTCATAGCTAAAAAATATTTTCACAGACTTCAGTGTGATTTTTGTAGTTATATTCACAAGTCTTCAAATATATTTTAACACATTTTAGAAAGCTCGCAACTTCTGCCACCCCTCATCTTTAGCCAAAATTTAAGTAAAAGCCTAAACTGAATAGCTAAATACATCAAAACAGGAAAAAAAATAAAATACCACAAAAAAAAATAATTCAGCAGAACCTTGTCTGATTTTGCTTGCCTATAAATACTCCCAGAATCACAGAATAGCTGAGGTTGGAAGGGACCTCAGGAAATCATCTAGTCTAGACCCCTGCTCAGGCAGGGTCAGATCCAGCAGGCTGCTTGTCTCCATGACCCATTGGGTTTTGAGTTACCTCCATGAATGAAGAGTCTACAGCCTTTTTGGGCAATCTGCTCCAGTCTTTGACCATCCTCAAGGTAAGGAAGTTTTTTTATATTATATTTAAATGGAGTGTTCTGTATTCAATTTGTACCCGTTGCCTCTCATCCTCTCACTGGGCACCAATGGGAAATATCTGGCTCTGTCTTCTTTACACCCTCCCATCAGGTATTCAATGGGAGAATTAAATGTTATTCAGTATTTTACTGTTCAGGACAGGCAAGGATCTTGTGCCTAAATTAGTCCAACCGCTAATCATACAGTATCACCCAACCCACATATCATGCTTGGTGCCATACAAAATCAGGCTAGCATTTTTAAGATTCAGAAATTATGTATGTATATATGAATTATACAGTATCATGCCTACACTATAAATTACTATAAGACACCTGCTTACTTCCTAGCCACTTGTGACCATTTCCTGGTTTTGGAGATCTGAATGTTAATTTACGAAGGATATAAAAGATACTGCACTACCTCAGTGTGAAACGCACAACTAAACAGTAGTTCCCCGGTAGATAATAAGTAAGGGTGCCTCACTCAAGTTTTTCCACTCTTATAAATGGCAGAGCACTAAAAATATCTACAAGGTCTGAGACTATAGCTCACCAAGCAATTTAGGCTGCAGAGACTAGCACAGCTGCCAAAAGAAGCCATCATGCACTCCCCCCCCACTTTTGGATGCTAATTCCCACCCTTTGTACCAGTCACGGCCCTTGGACAACCATATGGGAGCAGGCTGGGATAAACCCAGCTGAAAACAAAACCGTTCAAATAATTGGTTATTTTCAGCCAGATTCGTTCTCCAGATTTATGAACGGCTACACGTGCTGAGGGAGGACGACAATATGGGGAGGGGAAAAGAAGCTGGCACTGCTTCTAACGCAGACGTGCCAGGTCGAAGCATTCACTGAACTCTGAGGCTAAAGCTAAGCCATCCACGGAGAGACACAAGCTACTCAAGGAGTAATTCCCTACGCGTTACTTTTAGGATGAGCTGGATCGGCCTCTGGAGATGCCTGCTTCTCTCCCGAGGGCAAGAAGAATCTAGGATGACTAACTGAGATTTAGCTGCTTAGTTTTTACATATCTAAATTAATTCAGATCTAGATGAGTAGAAAATGGTAGAAAAACAGCTTTGTGACTCTTACAGCCCTTCACTTCCATTAACAACTGCCATTTGGGAAGTAAAAAAAAAAGCAGTATAGCTTACCATCACACAAGCATAAGAGGAGCGTGTACTTTCTGTATGCTCCACAAATTTCTTCCTAAACCGTATTTTACATCTATAAGCAATACGTGTCACGTTTCAGTGACACGGTACTGTATTCCTCCCACAGAGCATATAAATCCACAGTCGAAACAGCCACAGCCACAGTTTGGTTATAAATCACTTACATTTCTTCGGAGTCACTTAGTCACCTCGCTGTGCTGTTGGAAGGGACGGTCTTTTCCTTTTTGCTCAAACCGGTCCTCCTTCCAGAAGTGGCTGCCACTTCTGTGGCACAGAAGAACAAAAGGTCCTTAATTTTCAGTTGACGTTATCTAAGGGTAAGAAGGGAAAGGAGAACAGTAAGTGAAAGCATCCATACTGCGTCTTACAGCAAGGCATTACAATCACCTCTTTAAAACACACTTGAGCACATTTACAGGGCCACATCCTTACACACGTGTACTGCACACCTTGGACGAATTCCCACAGGTTTTACATCTTTCTTTCTTTAAATGAAACATCTAAAATAGTCACCTACTCCACTCTTGAGATTCATAACAAGATTACATTACTTTAAAAAGTCTGAGTGTACAAATTAAAAGGTAATTTCCTATTATTGATTATTTACGTTGCACCACCAAGAAATTTTGAATACTTTCGGCAGGGTTCAAGCAGGCAATCACAATTTGCTGAACACAAGTTCATTGGAAACAGTCTTGGTTACCCATTATTGATAAATATTCTAATCTGAATCTTCTGTTAAACAAAACAGCTCTCTATGGCAGTACATCTTATGCTCAGAAAGTGAGACCTGGGGTTTATGATGGATAGCTCCATGAAAACTTAACTCATCATTCCATCAGAATCAAAACCATAAACTGAATGTTACAAGTTAGTGAGAAAGAAATAAAGAACAAAGCATAACACATCATTTGCCCACTGTATTTTTCCCAATCTTGAAAAGCGTGCTCCGCTCTGGTGTCCAGCACAGAACACAACACAACAGAACCAAATTATCAAAAGTTCAGAGAAGAGAATGTACATGATCAAAGGCTTAGAATGGTTTTCATGTGAGGAACAATTCAGTACATCACACCTATCCAGACTGGAAAAGAGACAACTTAAGGGAGGGATATCTTCATGACAGAAGACTACAGAAGCCTGAAGATGGAGAAGCTGCACAGACATCATCTGTTCCCTATCCTGAACTCAGGACCTATCTAGTGAAAGTCAAGTTCAAAACAAAAAGCAGGAGTTTCTTCTCCACAAAATGGGTAACAGAACTGTGGACTTCTTCCCGAGGATGCTGTTGATGCAAGGAGTTTTCACGAGTCAAAAGGGGGAGTGGAGGTGCCCTTAGAAGAGAGCCTCACCACAGACTAGTCTAGGTGAGCCGTTGGTCTGAACCAGGCTGACCGCTCTTGTCTCCTCCTCATTTATGCTACTGTTAATTCAACAAATTCTTATATACATTCTACACAGATAGTCACCACAAAAGAACCAGAATTACTGCATTAGGTACACAGGGAGTCTGGTCTTACTTGCATTTTGAAATATGGGCTAGATCCTTTTGAACTGCAAAGAGAACTCCTGTGGTTCTCTGTCCTTTACTAAATGCTTAATAAATTTGATTGACTTTTCCAAAATAGCATCACCGCAGGGGAAAAAAAAAAAAGGCAAAAAAAGCAAAAAAAAGCAAAGTCTTACTGTGAAGCAGCAGTAGCCTTCCTCTCCCTGGTCCACAGTCCCAAAGCAGCCAGGGCAGAGGGCTACAAAGCAAGGTTTTGCTTCTCAAGTTGTTTGCTGGTCTCATGTGTCTCAGCCTGTAACTTCATCCACGTGTTCCCACTCAGTTCAACACTTATATAAATGCAGGTCAGCATCTCCATGTCCCAAGTTTCATCTCAAAGCAAACCTTAAAAATCATATACTCTGTATTCCAATATCTCCTCTTTTGCTTTAATCTCTAGGATACAGCAGTGTTTCTGATTTATTTTGGGTAAGTGCAGATCAATTAAAATTCCTTCAGGGAAGCCTCTGAACCAGCAGAAAGTGAATAACTGTCATCAGGAACAAACACTTTTTGCTGTCATGGACTGGCATGTCACTTTTGAGCAAAACCTGTGTTAATTAATTCTGTCCATACCTATCAGGTGTACCAAAGGAATATAACCAGTCCTTTCTGCTGCCTTGCTAGATACAGATCTTTGTGTCTGTGAACTGAGTATCCCTATATGGAGACTTATGCATTGGCACATTATACGAAGAAGCAGCCTGTACTAGCACAAAAAAACATAACAGAACAAAAATAACTTTGTTCAGACATCAGTATGCAAGCAAAGTCCCTTTTGCAAAATGCACAAATTAATACCCTAACGTTTCACACAAAAATCATAAGACTTTCCACTACATCTATGCACTGACCTATTTATTTCTTTTTAGACCCTACAGTGAGGAATTTGAATTACCGCTACTTTTTTTGGTCAGCTTGATACATTGGATCAAAGTATATTTACTGTTCCATCTATTCCCCCTCATCACTTCTACACTCTGCCAAAGAAGAGGCTGCTACGATGTTTGCTGTTCTGTTTGCTTCTGCAGCTCAAATGGCTACAGCGAGGATGACAGAAAATTCACTGTACAGCATGCTAATGATCAAAGAGCCATGTACTACTGGCCTGTAGCAACATTTGAGGCCACCTCTCCCTTCTAGCACTTGTCCAACTTCTCTGTTCAGAATGTAAAATCTTAAGGGTAGGAATACAAACCCATCCAGCTGAAAAGGAACCCAAGTTCTGTTTGATATCCTGCACGTCGCTGTGATACTAACTATAAATAAGAGCGAGCTGTAGCAAACAAGAACTGAATGTCTCAGAACTGATATATGAGCAAAGACAAGCTTCTCACAAAAGGGTAAAATTCAGAGAAGTGGACTCCAGGTATAATACAGCAGGTAAAATACTACTGCAGGATAAACCCTTTAAAACCAATTTAACAGTAGTAATAACAATTCAGAATTATCGTTGCCACTACTGGAAAGAAAAACCGTGAGAATAGGTATTAGAAAATGGCTGCCAAATAAAAGCTGTGATTCTCACTCATTCCATATGTGGCTTCAAGTTACAATTAAAAAGTTTACAAAATCTTCCCATGAATATGATATTGGCTGTCTCACACAAGCGGACGTAAAGGGGGAAAAGCTGATACACAATTACCTCAGTTGCAAGCACTGGGAATCAACAGTTATCCAAAAACCTGTGTAAACGAAGAATGCTTTCTTTTCCATCACTTGTTATATAACCCCATCTGAAGGTTAAATGAGCATTCATGCTTGCTTTAAAAATTTATTCCATATATTCCCTAATTCAACTATACACCTCCCTGGTGGAAATCCACTTATATCAAAGATATATGAAGAAATTTTTACATGAAGAATTTCTTGCCTTATGTTTTTGATTTTTGAAACAGCACACTGATACAAGTAACCTATAGGATTAGAGAGACAAACATATTCCAGAGTACACATATATTAATTTGGGATACTAAAAGCTACGCTTGTGTGCAAGCTCACGCCATTTCCATAAATTACCTAAGACGCAAAGTAAAAGCTATACATGGTAATGTGATCTTATTAGTGTTACTGTTAGGGGACTTCTTTGGCAATTCATAAAGCTACAGCTGCATTACAAAGCCATCCCAAATAAGCATTGACAAAATACTTTATCCCATGACTGCCACGTATTTTCAGATTATGTTACAGAAAAATGCATTAGAGAAAAAGTATTTGAGGTCTAACTATACGAGCAAGTTTCTCAATTGTTTTGGGATTATATATCTTATTTATAAAAAATCCAATGCCTCAGGTCCCTGTCTAAATATGCTATAAAATTCTATTTTTGTCCATAAGCATCCTATTAATTTTACTTTCAACATCTATAGTCTATTGGGTGAAACTAAGTAAAAGACAAGCACAAGATCTGGGCTGAATCATAGCATATAAACAACCAAGGACTGGACTGGAGTTCTGGTTTAAGACTGAATAATATTTACTCTAGTACGTAATTGTATAGTCAGCCTAATGCAGTATTACCATCATGTGTGTTTATTATGGTATTTATGTAAAAGCCTTTACCAAGAAATCTTATCTCACAAAAACATAAACTCACAAAAACAATCACTGCTTTGCTAGTAAACACTGGAGCCTCCGTTAAGAAAGACGTATTAAAATACAGCAACAAAAGATAAAAATATATCTATGCAAAGGTCCCTTCCAGATGATCTCTGGTATCACGGTCCTAATCTGGAAACAGCATAATGAGTAAACATGAGATCAGTCACGACCTAAATAATAAAAGAAGTGAAGGTGTTATACTGGAAACTTCCCTAAATGTTGTGCTATTAAACTGAATGAAGCTGTTTGGTTTGTCTGTAATTTAAGGAAGATTATTATTACATTGTGACCAAAACACAATACTTCAGAAAACATCAGAGTTGGCACTACTTCCCTTCTTTCATATAATAAAAATGCAGGACAAATGATCTATCTACAGGTAAAATGCATTTTCTACTACTAGAGTCCATGTATTGGTGTCATTGCAGTAACCAATAATCTTCCCTATACATTTATATAAACCTCCTGCAGGACCTGAAAACACCCACTAAAATTTGAAGTATTTCAAAATCCAGTCCTCTCATCAGTTACATACTAACTTTTCATCTTCTGGATTTGAATCGATATTAAGAAATATTCTTCATGCTTCTCCTGCAGATTTATTTAAGTTTTATTTAAAAATATATTGAGCAGAAGTACAACCTTAAACTGAACCGTAAGAGAATGGACTGGCATGAAAACAAAGATAAGACCCGTGTTCAAATAATTCCTTGCATGGCGAGCTGTCTACCACCCCAAAGTAAACGCTATATACAAGACAGATGACGGAAGGCACAGGCTAACCAGCTGTACCAGGCAATCTGCCAACAAAGATAGAATGCTGGATGTGGGACAATCCAACAGAATAGTTTGTAAACTGTTGTTAAACTAACACCCCAACTTAAGGAGGTTACATAGTCGCAAACTCGTGTAGTAGTTCTTGTGGCAACTATGGCTGGGAGCACTTTTCTCTGGCAATCCCCCATGGGAAGCGTGCCACCTACTTTCTCCCGTATTCCTTCCAGCTCTATCTGCCCTTCTTTATCCAGTGTCAGGCTGCCACTCCACACAGGGACACACAGTGGGATCTGAGGAGCTGACTGCTAAGCAGTTCAGTGTTACTCTAGACACGCAGCGTCAGACACATTTAGTCAGTCAGGGCTCTGCCAAAGCCACTGGCACCAGCAAGACAACAGGAGGAATTCAAGTTTTGTTTTTTTAATCCACCTCATTTCTAAGTGGTTTTGATCCCGATCACCTCTGAGAGAAGATCACACTATCACACAGCACTGTTACGCTGCTGCGGCACTCCTAGACTGGGAGGCTACAAAAGGCTTCTGTAAAGGGAGAGACGCAAGACATTCCATAGAACTTCGTTTGGTGGGAGTTGTTTCTCCCTTTCTCTTTTTTCCTCTTTTGCCTCCCACTCTCCCTTTTGCTGAAAGCGCTCTCCCCTCCCGCAGCCCTGTGAGGAACAGGACACTCGCATGGAGCCACCAGGGACAGGAGCAAAACAGGCCAGCATTCGGTGACAGCCAGGATGCCTCCTTGTCACCTTGGGCAATGCCGGGACACGGGAAGGGCTTAGACAGGACGGAGCAAGGGTCAGCGATGCTGAAGCCAAAGGTACAAGGGCATGAGGTTTGAAAAACAGACTAGAACTGACAAATTCTGGGGACTGGGACAGGCCAGACAGTAGAAGCACATGCTTATTTTGAGGGGATGATTTAAATTGTTGTACAAAAGAACAGAGAAGTAATTTTAAAATATGAATACCACCGTGCCTGAAGGGACTTGCTCTTGTAGACCTACCCATCTGCTCCTGGGTGCTGGAAGCATGATGACATCCTCGGGACATCTTCAAATCCAAAATTTCCCTTCTGAACTTTGGCAGATTGGGATGTAATTAAACGTTCAGATACGTGTGGAGTTTTCTAGGAGAGTGTGATTTATTTTATCGTCTTTGTTATATGGGCCGGTATCTATTTATTTCACGAAGCAGTGCAAGTCACATTTTTGCATAATTGCTATCTGTACTGTCTACCTCATTTTACACATGCAGAGCATACAGTGGTTCTGGGGCATAAAGGCAGTATGTCCAGAGAGGACGCAGCCGCACAATGACAGAAGCCGCTCTAAACTGGGTCCCAAGCAGTCCTAAGTTCCCTCACCTTCCTCTTCATCTCCAGCTGCAGACTCCCACTCCTTCCTTGTGCTGCCTTGGACATTTGTGCAACTGCAAGGTGAGACAGATCGATCGGGGTGTTCAATTATTTGAAAACATTCCTGCAAAATCAGCGACCGACTTTTTAACAAAACAGAGACACCCCTGACAGGGCAAGAGAGGACTGGGGAGAGGATGTGGCCTGGATAAACGTGGGACCGCACAGTGGTGCTGCGGTTTGGCTCACCCTCTGCGTTTTGGGGCACAGACTGATGAACGCTTCTTGATAAACACTTCTTCCAGAGGTGGAGGCAGCTGCAGCACCACCTCCCCCTTCCCAGCACTGTCCACCCAGCTGCGCCCTGCAACCGTGCACGGAGCTGCACGGCCAGCTGTGCTGGGGAACTGATGGAAAGTAGCATAGTAAAATAAAAACTGTTTTCAACCTTAGAGAGTCCACCTCGCAGACCCACAAACAACTGCATGAGCATCTTCAGAGGTACAGCAACAAGGAGAATGAACCCAAAGATGCTTACGCCAGCACTACTACTAAAGAAGCATTTACCACCCCGTGATCTAATTAGCCTACGGACTTCAGCAGTCAAAAGCGATCGGGTACCGCTGCAGCCGACCAGGTGCTGCCATCCCCAGCCGCCTCCGCTCCCCTCCAGCCTACAAAGAAGTGGGAAGACCGGCACTACAAACGAGCTGGAAGTGCAGTCCCCGGGGCACAGGTGTGGGCTCTCCGACAGCAACCCAGGGACAAGGACAGGCTGCAGGAGGGCAGCAAGGACCGCAACACTAGAACGCAGCAGCTGATGGTTTTGATTTACGTGTCTCAGAGAACTGGGCCCCATTACGAGAGTGGACGTACACCGGTCTGGCACGCTCTGCTGTATTATTGCTGTGTCTGTACACAGGTACGCACACGCTGGCGACTGATTCTCCAAATAGCCCACTGTTAGCATTCGTATTATAAAGTGAAAGCTAAATCAAAGCCAAAGGCTACCTTTTTTAGCCTTAAGATTAAATAACTCTTTTTTTAAATCCCAAAAGAGACCCTAAATTCTGCTTTATATCACTCTTTTTATCGCATTTGATTTGTACAATATATGTATCACATTTTTTCCAGATGACGTGGCTGTACTTTAGCTAATACAAAGTACAAAACTTACATACACGTTGTCTACATCATACAAGGCCCACATAAAAACAATTGTGGTCCATCATTCTACTAAACTATTGTCCAGCTGTTAATAGTTTTGTTTAATAGATGCAGGAGGATAATCACTAAATGAAACCTTAATACGACGTATCAGTTGGTGAACAGAGCAGCAAATATGGTATGACTGAATTCACAATTAAAGAAATTCTATTTTTTACATTTAATAATTTTAGATTTGCTTATGTATTCATTTTTCCCACAATAAAAAAAAGGAAAATTTAAAAAAACCCACTTAGAGAAAACAGGGGAAAAATACCTTATCTGCATTTCTCTTGCAATTCCATTTGGACAACAGTATTTCCTAAACATAGCCTATTCACTGCTGGATATGTAATTACCTTCAGTTCATAGTCTAGACGTTAATGCTTTCGTAGTATTTAAGACTCCTTGTAACATGCTTGCTGCTTTAAGTAAGTAAGGCTAAATCTTGACCAGATAAATTAGCAAAGAATGCAATAAAAGCTGCAATAAAAGAACTTTATCCTCCAAACCTTCAAGTTGCTGCTAAATGAGATTTCTTTGAAATGCAGATCAGTTGAACTAGATTAGTGAATTTTAGCTCCTGTCAACATCATAACAAAATACAAATACAATTGTTCACTGGCCTTATCTCCATGCTTCCATCTGCTGCCTTGTTATTTACTTTCCTTGATTTACTATGCAGATCTAAATAAGACACATCAAGGAGGGCTTACAACACAATGGCTTCTTAAGCTTTACATCAAGGTATTTGAAACTGAAGCCCTGAAAGGGCTGCCATCAAAGACATATCTCTAATGAACTTCCATATCAGAGAAGGTTTGGTATTTAATACTGCTGTGAAAAGAAAAAGCTACAAATCAGAATGGCCTATGAAGGAAAACGTCTGCAAATCTTGATGAGATTAGCACCTACCAGAATTAATATCCCAATAAAAATGATATCTGGTTCCTTGAAGAGTTAAACTTCCAACCTTTGCAAAAATAATGCCTAGCGTCAGAATGGGAAAACTCAGCTGACAAGGTCGAAAGGTCAGGGCGGTATTCTTTTTTCTCCACAAAATGTTCAAAAAGCATTTTTGCTGGTGGCTCGATTAAGATACTGTTGACAAACTAGCCTTGGAATGAAATAATTAACACAGGCGACAGCGCTACTGTGGTACCTTCCGCAACAGCGGAATTTTACAGTATCTTTAAAAAAATTAGCAATAACTTCATGGCGCAACAACATAATCTAAAATGACAGCATGCAACATTTGTTCATCAATTTTACTATTTTCCTTTCTCCCCCACAGCAATCTATGGCAGTGCAGGATAAAATCTTCTGTCAGTTTGCTTAAAAAAACAATCCTTAAGTGCCATTTCTATTACATGCCATAACCCTACTTGCAAAGCGCAATAAATGAAGGAAGAAGTTTCCTCCTCATGATTTCAACCCTCTCTATATCTGACAGATTAAACAAATACAAACAGCTTAAAAGTTTCCACAACCCACGTGTAACCTTGTGCAGCAAACCATCAGCTCTCGCAGCACGCTGCCATTTGACAGGAATTTTTTTGCTAGGCACTGAAGTACATAAGCAAATGCTGCTTTTCTTTCTTAAGAAAGCATTTCAATCATTTATGTTCTTCTATAGCAAGGGAAGATCCCACAAGCATGTTCCGTACCGTGGATCAATCAGCTCCAAACCGAAGTAGACATGTTGTATGCTCCAGTGCCTGGAAATCATGCTGCAGGCTTCCCAGATGATGAAAACGGAGGTATGCAGTGCAGGGGAGCCCCACATGGCACCCACTCGCTCCTGGGCATGTCAAACTTCACAACCACCCTACAGTCAATGACAGCAAGCACCTTCCCTTTTCTTCTCGCCTCCAAACATATACTTGTCTTTCTACCCTCCTTCCAAATTACAGGCAGTCTTCCAGAAACAAAGCCCCCAAACAGAAGCAGCGTCCCATGGCTACACCGCAGAAACCACAGTTGTCTTTTTGCGAGATTTCATTTCATACGGGCTACGTTCCAGGCGTTCTTACGGCCACGAGAGACCACTACCTTTCCCTGTTTAATGAAATGACAAAACAACAGATTTGCATATGCAGAAGCAGGTGCTGTAACAGGTTTGACTACTCTTGACCTAAAGCATGTAAAAAAGATTTATCAGCAACAGCTGTCCCTAAGGTATTGGGGCTCTGACGGACAGTCAAAACTTTACCATCTGCACCGCCGTGTGTTAAAAATGACAATCTGAATTAAAAGCTGGTCAACAAATCTCGTATAACTAATGCCTTCCATATCCCCATCCATATGCTGAATTCCCAAGATACACAACACTTGGATTATCCAGTATAAATACCAATCTTTAAATCTAAATAAAATAAGACAATCTAGGAAGATGTAAAAAAGGAAGTCTGTGGGAGTTGCTACTTATTCACGAAACACGCATCTAAACAATACTTTGAACATACAGAAGTTCAGAATGCTTCAACAATTTCACATCGTGATATAAACATCTATTCTTTTCAAATAGCATTAGATCTCTTTTCAGAATTAAGAAATAGCTATAAATACTTACATAGGCTAATCTGAGGATTTACAGCGCTACAGCATTGTTTAGCTTGTGGATTACTAACCAATACAATTTTTGTTTAGCTTAGCTTCTTGGAAGCCGTTCTTGAATGCCCTGACAACAAAAAAAAAACAACTGATTGATAGCAAAACATTTGAGAGCATCCCTGTGTTCTCTGAACAATGAAGGTATCGGAAGGCAAGCGAGGTTTGCAGTTTATGTTCTGATTTTTCCATAAGAAGAGGAACTGTGGTTTTTCCCCCGGACCAGGGGAAGGAACCTGAGAGTCTGAACGTGACCCCTTGGTGAACACAGTGACTTGTTCTGGAGCTATGCTAGCAGAAGGTAGCACCATATGCCCCGAGCCCCAACTTGGATGCTCTTTCTCCAGTCTAATGTGCTTGTCAAAAGATGTTAAAATCACAGATTTACTTTCTCTGGATACACTTTATTATTGTACAAAGTGAAAACAAAGGGTAATACAATTTATTATGACTTATATAGACTAGCATCCAAATATACTTCCACTGGTTTAAACTGGGAGATCTTTTTATACTGGGGAACAGTTTCTGGGGTGTTTAACATTACAGCAATCTTATGCCCAATACCAGTCACAGCTATTATAACTCTTATTGATTACAAAATAACTACATTCTAAACTTCAGCATTAACAATTTTCCTTCTCATACAAGTGTGGAAAAATATAACTCATTAGCTGAAAATGAATGAAAATTACCAATCTTCATGCCACTGAATTTCACTGAACTTTTTAATTTTATTTTTTTTTTAAAGATTCAGAACACCACAGAATTTATCACTGTAATCCAGGCAGGAAAATTACTAAAATAAGAAAAAAATATAGCCCATGGAGCACATACCGGAAGCCAATCTAAAGTAACAGAAAATGTGCTTCACAACATTTCTAATGATAATTTTAAACATTGTGGCACATGTAAATTCATTCACTTTGTGTTTTGTTCTTTAATTTTTAGAAGAAAGAGAAGCATTTTATTTTAAAAATATATATATGCACACATACATATTTGCAGGCACTGCTGAAAGACAGGAGGCACTTTTTTTTCAAGTGGATAATAAAACTATCTCGCAGAATTTTGTGAAATTCAAGTGATCCTTCAAACAGTTACAATTTTGTGCAAAAACAATGCAGACTTGAAAAAAAAGAAATACAATTTATTTACTCGCTAGGTTGTAACTGTCTGTTGAGAGCTACAGTGATCCCCTCAAGAGCATAAATATTTAGACAAATTTTAAAATGTGTATTATATACTTGACAGAACGTATTTACATGACAGCTCAGAGCTTAAGCAATCTGATCAGAAATATTTCCACTATAAAACAAAGTCAAGTCAGAAAAAAAAAGCCGCTCAGCCATGTAAAGAGGCTTGAGATTAAAAACATAACCATTTAGAAACAGATTAGCCATTTAAGTGTTTGCGTCAAAATTGTGATAACCTTCATCCTACTTCCTGATTCACTGGATCTTATGTATGAGTTTATGAAAATCGAAGATGAGCAGCGTACGGCATTAACTCTGTGTCTTCTTTTACTAAGTCGTTTAATTGCCTGCTCATTATCTGCTGCCCTCTGCTCCAGCAGGTGCGGCGTCCCAGGAGGGCACGGTGCCTCAGCACGGCATGGCATGGCATGGCATGGCATGGCATGGACTTGATGATCTTAAAGGTCCTTTCCAACCCGGAGGACTCTGTGATTCTCTGGCATGGCTTGGTGGGGATGCCCAGCCCAGCCGCGCACCCAGGGGACGATCTGGGGCTGGGGTAGAAAATCACCCCTCTCCTGCCCGGCAGAAAGTTGGAAGGCGGCTCCCTGGACAACAATGCCAAGGTGAAGTCCAAGAGTGACAGAAAAGGTGGGAATAAGCCTTACACGGCCTGCTGGCACCTGGGGGAGAGGGTGGACTCCCGTCGTCTCCCTGGAGCTCAGCACAGCTCTCCCCAACACAGCTCCTGTGGGAGCTGAAGGCTCATTCACCTCTCCGTGACCTACTGAGCTTTATCTTGGTGGTATTTAAACAAATTACGTATTTGGGGATCAGATATTGTGTCTCGGGGTCTGTCTTACCAAGCAGTAACAAGCACATGCATAGAATCACAGAATAGTTTAGGTTGGAAGGGACCTTGAAGATCATCTAGTTCCAACCCCCCCTGCCATGAGCAAGGACACCTCCTACTAGACCAGGTTGCTCAAAGCCCCATCCAGCCTGGCCTTGAACACTTCCAGAGATGGGGCATCCACAGCTTCTCTGGGCAACTGGTTCCAAGTCTCTCACCACCCTCAGATTAAAGAATTTTTTCCTTGTATCTAATCTAAACCTACCCTCTTCCAGTTTAAAACCACTGCCCCTATCATTAAGCACAATTTTAAGACACCACCGCGACTGCTGGGAGGACCTTCCCTCCAACAGGAGACCTACTGCCAAAGGCAGGAGACTCAGGACCTCGACGTGGCTGAAGCAAATCGCCAACGTGTGAGAAACGCACATACAGAAAAAACTGGTAAATAAACTTACAGGCATAAACTCCCCCTGGATTCTCTACTTTTCAAAAGGGAGAAGGGCTTTGTAAGGAAAACGGAACCAGCTCACCACAGCCATCGGACACTTCAACATGAACTACTGCCACCATGCAGCAACTTACCAGAAAAGAGGTGTGAAAGATTTGTAAGAATACATGTACTGAAAAGCTATGCCCTGAGCAACTTGGAGGGCCCTTTACACTCTTGCCAGGGAAAACAGATACCTCAGGGGAACTGTTTAGGTTAAAAGAAGATGCAAAAGCAGAGACAGGAAGGATGAAGAAGGAGTAGACTCAGAGCCAAACAGTAAACTGGAAACACCTGCTCAAAGAAAGCAGGTTTGGGCCATCTTTACTCACTGTTACACAATACTAAAATCAGATTCATCCTGGCTAATTTTAAACCCCTGAACAGGATGTAGTCGCTACCTAACGTGGAGCTCCCAGCAGAGACTGTGGCTCTCCCTGGTCCGGGAAGCCGGGGACCATGCGTTCCTGGTTCAGGAGCACCACTGCAGCACCTGATGTTTGAATGGATGAATCCAGCCACTGTTAGGATGACTCAGGAGAGGGAGCAGACTGCAAGAACAATCTTTATTAAGAGGGAAGGAACTGCTGGATACTCTTCTAAACGTAATGCAATCTGAGTTAAAGAAAAAAAATAATTCAACTGCAATTGTAGGTCCAGTTTTACATTGAGTATGTCATAAAGCATAGATTACATGTTGCATACATTTTTTCATGTATTTTGGATTGTTTAAATTCAGTGACTATTAATGTTGAATTCTGTGAACTTAAGGGTATTTAAGTTAGCTATTTCACTTGCAGGACAAAACATGTTTAGTTATACTTGGCTACAATTTTCACTGTTTAAATAAATCAAAAGTTAGGAAATGGTGGTGAAAAAATGCTGAGAATATTTGTTTTAACACGCCCCAAAACAAAAAACAAAACCCCAGCACATATGGACATCTTGTATTTGTGGACTGTAAAAAAATAAGACTTGTCAAAAAGATTATTTCTTATTCTACTCTCCTTTCAAATTAAAAAGCAATCATTTAGACTTAATATTGAAAACTGTTGCCTTTTGTAAAAAGACACATGCACAGAACGGTTTCTTTGCACAGACTTGTTTACTTAATATATTAAGTAGCATACAGAGGTAATCTTTATGCTTAAAGCATATAAAATCTGGATTATTAATATTTTATATTAAAATAAGATGCCAATTAATGAATTTTCAGATATTAATCTCCCTGTTAAAGTCTATTTCCTTATTGTTTACACACAGCAATACCCTTTCAAATTTTAAAAGTGAGAATCTTAAAAAGTGGAAAAATACAATTATAAAATGTTCTTTATTTGCAATTAGATTCCAAGGTTGCAGAATACTGTATCTGTCCCAATTTTACAGAACTGCTTAAGGCATCTGCCAACCAAGTTTCAAGAGGATTAGCTGTAATGAAAATGCAACATATGTAAATACAACCACGTATTTAAATGTCAAATATTTCAAACACAATAGAAAAATTACAAATTCAAAGTTACCTTTCCAAACATATAATTCTATCGACTCCTTCCATGAAAGATAAAAACTTGGAAAGAGCATTTTTATACTGTACAAAACACACAGTGTGGCAATACGTTGTTAGCCTTCTTAATGTATCTCATTATTTAACTGAATGGGGTTTTTTTATGAACACACAGCATACTCCACATTTAACACCAATTCCACATACTTCAGATTCCCCTTGTAGATTCAGAAGAATCTTGGTCCTTGTGCTACAGCTAGAAAAAATAAGGTAGGCTATGAACTTTGAAAAAGCACCTTTTCCTTTGTGCACCTTGGGTATCTTGTTTACTTGACATGATGTATAATAATAGCACACGAGAAAGAACGCAATTACACAAGAAAATAAAACCATGCAGCTAAAACTCCTCTGACTTCAGACACATTTTTCTCATCTCTGGATGTGGTACAACCTTGCTGTGAACTATTAGGTTTCCACTACTTAGAGACAGACGGTTTCATACTGCTCAACAGAGATTACTGCTGTCTATCTAAATAGGGCTTACAGTGGCATCAGCATATTTTATTAACTCAGAACCATAAATCCTATTCTTATATGCTCTCAAAGACCAATACTCCTAGGGTCAGTTAAATTTATAACAGCGTGGCACCTACCAGGAGGAAGCTTCAAAGTGAGGATATGCTCCTTTCCAATAAGCCCCCAGAAATTCTGGTATCTACTGGAAGTTTAAAAAGCAACACCCCATCCTTGGTATTAAACCACAGTTTCCCAAACAGATTTTTAGCTCGCTGCAACATTACACAGTATCCCAATACACTCTGTAATGCCTCACAACACAGGTTTTCTTTATGGTTCAAGAATTCTCCCTTCTTTGCATGATAAGCATGTACCTCCAGGCTAGCAGATCTTAACATCCACTCTTCTGTGACTGGGACAGTGAACATCTGGGAAGGAAAAATCTCCACATTCTTGAGCATCCAAGGAATATTCCTTTATATTCCATTGCATATCAGTACATGGAAGTGCCCTTATTAGCACCAACAGAATTATTTTTGCATATGTTTCTCAGCTATCCTCCAAACTCACAGAGGAACATGATTACATCCTCTGTATATACTCTTAAGATCTGCGTAGCAAGATGAAAACAGAGAAGACAAAGTCAAGGAAGCAACAGCCTAAATAATACAGACATTCCCAATCATATTAATTCTCAATCACTTTAAATAAATGGCTGGTGTCTACTTACATGTACCTTTATTCTACACTCTCTGAATGAATGGACTAACCATCATACGTGACTCCCAAACAAAATTTTGACTTTACAGGACCAATGATGCAGTTATCTAGAAAAACCCTGTTTTTTCACGGAGGTGCACCAAGCATCATTTAGCTCCAAGCAGCCTTCAGAAATACAAATCACATCCTAGTGCCTCCCTGGGGGAAGAACCAGCCTTGGCATCTCCTTCTGCATCGCTCGGTGACACTGAACTCTGCAGGGCGGTCAAGCGGTCTCCGCAGTGCAAGAAAAAGAGAAGCACGGCACAACACTTCGCTGAACTTGGAAACAATAGAAGAAAATACATGCTTAACTCCATCAATTGCTTATTTTTTACCCTTTTTTTTCCCTCCCCAGTAAGTATCCTCAATCAAAATCAGACATCACGAAGGTGGTTTTGCCCCCCTTGTTGCGGCAAGCCCTGAACACTGAGGAGGCTACTTGAGTCCTTTCCTAAGAACGGATGACAAAGGTAGAATCAATCCATAGATCAATAACTATTGTAGTGTCACTATTATTAAATATCTATAATGAAGTAAGTCAATGACTCTTTAAAGATCCCTTCCTTTTGCTATAAACAGCCTTACTTAAAAACATAGAGGCTACTATCAAGGTTCTACAACTTGGGGAACTGATTTTAAAGTAATAAACCAATTTTAAACAAGATCCTCTCAAATTTCAGACCATTTACTATTTCATCATGTATTTATTGTAGCACAACACTATTCATTGGAACTTCACACTCTGAAACAGCAACTTAACAATTCAATGCTATCGCTGCTATGAAGAGAAAAACTGAGCTTTGAAGCCATTTGATCTCCTCATATCAAAACTGCAGTCTTGTTCTGATTTCAGAATCTACTTAATTTGCTATTTTGCAACAAAAAAAGTAAAAAAGCAAACTGCCAGAAGTAAACATTTTGATCAACCTAATTCTCTTTTAAAAAACAAAACTCCTGCTGTTCCCTTTTAGAAAAATACCTTGACATTTAAAGACAAAATAATGGCATGTGTGTGACTTGTTTACATTAGAGAGAAATAAATCCCTCCTAAATGCAGAAAGCACAAAGTTTTCATAGTTTGTGAATAATATTTAAGGAAATGCTTAAAACATTTAGCAAATCTTTTGACAATTTAGCAACCTCATCAGCATAGCTCCTCAGACACCATGGTGATGTGCATCATATGCACACAGCTTCAGTACTGCGTTCAGTTTTGGGCACCGCAGTATCGGAGGGACATTGAGGTGCTGGAGCGTGTCCAGAGAAGGGCAACGAAGCTGGTGAGGGGTCTAGAGAATAAGTCTTATGAGGAGCAGCTGAGAGAGTTGAGATTGTTTAGCCTGGAGAAGAGAAGGTTGAGGGGAGACCTTATCACTCTCTACAACTACCTGAAAGGAGGTTATAGCGAGGTGGGGGTCAGTCTCTTCTCCCAAGTAACAAGCGACAGGACAAGAGGAAATGGCCTCAAGTTGTTCCAGGGGAGGCTTAGGTTGGATATTAGGAAAAACTTCTTTACCGAACGGGTTATCAGGCATTGGAACAGGCTGCCCAGGGAGGTGGTGGAATCGCCATCCCTGGAGGTATTTCAAAGCCGGGCAGACGTGATGCTGAGGGACATGGGTTAGGGGTGGTTTTGGCAGTGTAGGTTATGGTTGGACTCGATGATCTTGAAGGTCTCTTCCAACCCAAGTGATTCTATGATTCTATGATATACAGACTTCTGAAAAAGAAGCACCAACTCAAACTTGAGCATGTGATTTTAGCTTACAGGAAAGGGACAGTGCGATTATACGGCATCTAACAAGGAAAGTGTGGCAGTATCATATGGTGTTTCACCCAGAAATGGGAGAAGTGCTGAGTCGGAAACACTGATGACTTGCTGTGATGTGCATGCCAGCAAAAATATGGTTTGGAAGGAATTAATAAAGTGGTTGGCCCTCAGAATAAAAAATAAAACATGTGCACTAAATACTTTAAGCATGAATACTTATAATAAATACTAAATTCAGCTACCCAAGTAAAATTAAACAGAAGCTCCTTTCTTCAGTTGCATCCCAACCTCCATCTGCACAAATACCATGCTGGCTTTGAGGAAGCTGCCACAGACTCTGGTTTCTTCAGCCTCAAACTCCACTAGTTATTACTTGATTTTTCAATTAAGAGATTTCACAGTTGGGCAACCATCACTCTGCCCACTATTTTAGAAGAACACCATCCTCAGAGATACAATGACCACTCACAATGATGTAGGTGACTTTTTTAAGGCAAATCAGCGTTTGCAGGATTGTTTCTTGAGGTGGGTCAAGAAGATTTTACAGCTCACTACTACCACAAAGGCAATGCTCTCCCCTCTTCCCCCTCTGCCTTCCTGTGCTGGCACTGGCTCCCATCACTTACCTTTTGCTGCCTCCAGCGATCCCAGATCCCTCTGTGAGCCAATTCCATTCACTGGAACAGCAGAAATCAGACTCAGGCTTTTTGCCAGGTTGGTCTTCTGCTGTTTTGCTGAGTTAATCTGACCCACAGAAGGGTCACCGAGCTCCAAATCCAGGCTAAGAGAGGCTGCAAGCCCACATACGCGAGAGGAGTGAAGGGACAGCAGGCTGAGTGCAAGGGACCAGGGGGAATCCCCTTTCCAAGGTGGCAACAGCATATCATCTTGAGATCAGCTGTGTGTGAAACTACAGCTCCACTCCAAACCGGATGAATCGTCTCCAGTTCGTCACTTACAATGAACCTATTTCTAATCCTTTCATAGGTTCCCGCTTCACTTTCTCAAGCACAGGAGTAATTTTCTTCCCAAGCCCTAGCTCAGACTTGCTTCTCAGAAAGTGCTGGGTCTACTCTCCTGTGAATGTCATCAGAGCATTGTTATCCAGCAGCTCCAGCACCTACCGCAATCCTGGCCAAACAAGCCCAGATTCACGCTTCTGCCCACCTTGATGGTCCCTAGTTCAGACACGATGGTCCCCGGTGAGCCAGCTGCCTTCACAGCATCCTCTAACTGAAGTAGCTGCCACATGTCCAAGGAAAGGCTTCATTTACCAAAAGCCTACATATAAAACATCAATAACTCACAACACTACAGGCTAACCTAACGGGCTCTGTGCAGAGATCAGGAGACAATTCGAGGGTTACAGTCAAAACACTACTCAATTTGTCTCACAGTAAACAGTATCTAAATTTGTGTATCACTTCCTGCCAGTTTACACAATGGAAATAAGCACTGGGTTTGTGAGTTATTTGTTTGTTTATGTAGTTAGGAGAGGTGGGGAGGAAACAGAGAACAATAAAAGGAAAAAAAGAGCGTGTTACTGAGCCATCGTGTGTCCTGTTATAATGACGGCTCTTGGATTTTCCAAATAGATTTACATACAGATGTATGTAACCCGATGTTAGGCTCACTTTCAGCCTGTGTTAAAGCAAATCCCAAAAAAGAGAGGAGAAATAAGACTACTTTGTCTCTAGTGGGTGCAAAGACTACTGCAAATTAAAACACCAGCTCAACACTGAGAATTCTTAAATGATTTTAATGAGGTTTTGAAAGAAGTCGCACACTTCCTGAAAGTAAAAAAGCAGGAACTTGAGCAAAGAGATGGTATCTGGGCACACATTTGGAGAACAAAGCGCCGTTCTGCCCTGCTAATAAACTACAAGCAAAACTCCCAGGTAGACATTATCTAAAGGTTATCCTGTAAGTGGGAATGGTCAAAGATCTCAGGGGATGACAGATGGGCAAAACAAAATTATGAAAGAAGTAGAGACAGGTTTCATTGGTGACACTGACAGGTTTCCAGGCTACTACCTAGCTCCAAATTAGTGATGCCTAAGCCCTTTGTCATCAACAACTTGAAGAGCTGCTGCTCAAGCTTTCAAAGCTTGAAACTAAGCTTGAAAAGGTTTTCAGAACACGGGACTTTTTACATTCAAACCTCAAATATAACAACCCTCCTTTATGGAAATGTGGCTTTCAAGAATTATTTATTATCAAGCGAGAAGCATAGGCTGCCAAGTGCAACCCAAGATCCTACAATGGACACTACATACTATATATTGCCAAAGAATCTGCAGGAGGCTGCAAGTCCAGATCTAGACACACACCAAGCTGCTGATGCGTAAGTTTCCTGGCTGTGAACTCAACTGTTTATTCAGCCCATTTTGATTCTCCCTAATCACAGCAAAGCACAGGCCAATTTTTCACCCACGGCAAATATTCACAGTTCATCCAGAGAAGCATCTATCTTCTCCCCTTGACAACTGAGTTAGTTCACTATTAAAAGTATTATCTGGGGTACTACGAAGATGCTGATTCTCTACGACACGCAACATCTAGAACAGTGTAAGATACTGTTTTTACCACAAATAAGTTTTTATTCAAATTTGGGCATTGTGCCAAATTAAAACTTCAATACAGTGACATTAATGATTCGCATAAACTACAATGCCTTACACAATAATCTAAGATTAGAGAAATTTTGTCCAGGGTAAAGAGTCTAGGTTTCTGATTTCATCTTACCACAAACCCAAAGGCCTTCTTGTATTACACAACAGCCCACTTGTCTACCCTCTGAAATCCTGGAACTGCAAGAACTACCTCCAAGGCAGCTCCAACAGCAGATCTTAGCACAGCAGCTCTGCGGATGACTCCAGGTGCAGTCCCACCACAGCTGAAGTTTACCTGCCTTGTTGTCCTTCATGACCTCCTTCCATCCCAGCCTGCTCCCTTCCACGTTCACTGGACTGCTGGCTGGACTGTTTAAGAACAGCACAAGTCAACAGAAAACTAACACCACAAAATTGCAAAAAAAATAAAGCATATTTATCAACTGAGCATGCTGAAATGATTTAGTGAAGTCCAAGAAATACCAGAGTTGATGCATGGAAATTAGACTACACTGAATGAGATGGTATCACAGAGTTTACTGAAGAATTCAAATCAAATTTTTGTATCAGTAATCTCAACTTCTCCACTTACTTACAATCTCTGGTTTCTCTTAAGATAGTTTTTCATTCCATTATTTGAAATTTACAGAAGTACCTTTGAGTACCTCCGATAATTCTTCATACTCCTTTCCTACTTCCAGTCCCTTCAAATGTTGCTCCGCCTTTTGAATCTCCTTCAGAAAGAAGGGCAGCTTTCACACAGTACAAGCTACAGCTCTCCTGCTCTCATTCCCTCCGTTCATATTCTTTATTATTATGTTTAACAGAATGAACGAACACTACAGGTTCCTACTCAACAAAGAGATTTACAACAAAAATAGAAAACTGAGATGGCACTGAAGTGCTGGAGTTTATAGGTAGCTGCAGGAGACAAGAGCACAAGAACACCTGGGAAAAAGTAAGGTATGATATTTAATGCCAAGGGAGTACTCTCTCAAAAAGCCTTAAAATTTCTCCTTTTTGCTGTCCACAGTACCCAGCAGTCACAGACCTTCCAATGTAAAATATTTCACAAGTATGTCAAGAAGATCTACACAGATACAAGGGATTTTATTACAAGACAACAAGATTGAAAATTATGCCATTTCTTTTGTAAGAATGGGGGGGGGGGTTTATTAGCTTATAACATTTTAGTTTAGACCAGTAATATGTGTACAACTGAGATTCACTATGGTGTTGTCAGTTCTCAAAACGCTATTACAAATACTTTTATACCAGCTTTCATACATCCTATGTAACTCTAAAAGAACTTTGTGCCTAAAAAAAAAAAAAATCTATACTTCATATCAGAGAAAAGTTCAAAAATGCACATCTGAAGTCTTCAACCTATGGACAAGATTTTTTAAAATATCAAAAATAATGAAATCTTCATACATTCTGATGCCTCTGAATTTTATGAGAGTTCCTAAAAGCATGAGGTGACACTATTTGAAATTACTGAATTAATTTTACTGACTTATTTTACTTTCCCATTCTGATTCTGAAAGGTGACACGTAGATTCTTTAAATAATGGGGACCAAGACAGAGAAGAAAAAATGTGGTGCTTTTTCATATAAAAGAGAAACTCCTTTTGCTGCAAGACATAAGGAGCGACAGAGAGCTATGCAAAAGCTGGAAAAAACACAAAAGATTGTGCATGCCCACACCAAGACACAAGGGTTATTCATCCTCAGTGCTAACAAATGCATCCAAGTTTACAATGTAGGAAGTCTACAGAAAGCTGGCATCATATCAAGACCATGGCTGCACAGTTAAGAATTTTAACAGGGTTTGACTTGTTTTCTCTACTGAGTTTTCAGAAGGTTACAGCATTTTGTGAGTCTTGAGAGTATCACAACAATTAGGAATTCTTTATGAATGATGTTAGAGACCTCTGCACTGAAGGAAGGTGCTAACATAAAAGCAGAGGAGAGGTGCGAAAGGTAAGCACTTCTTGCCAGAGGAAGAGTCCTCTCTCAACCCTTTCACCTCCCCCCCTTCTCAGTGGATGTCCATTTGAATGCCAGTACCAGGGGAGGCACGGGATAAAAGAAAGCAAGAACTTTCCAGAGCTGCTTACCTTCTGTCATGGTTTCAGTTGCGACAGAGTTAACTTTTTTACTAGCAGTTGGTATAGGGCTAAGTTTTGGGTTTGTGATGAGAAATACTGTTGATAGCACCCTGGTGGTTTTAGATGTTGCTAAGCAGTCAAGGCCTTTTCTGCTTCTCGTACCACCCCACCAGCGAGTAGGCTGGGGATCCACCAGAAGCTGGGAAGAGACACAGCCAGGACAGCTGATCCCAACCAACCAAAGGGATATTCCATGCCATGTGACATCATGCTCAGTATATAAAGCCGGGGGAAGAAGAAGGAAGGGAGGGACATTCAGAGTGATGGCATTTTGTCTTCCCAAGAAACCTTTACACACGATGGAGCTCTGCTTTCCTGGAGATGGCTGAACACCTGCCTGCCAATGGGAGGTAGTGAATGAATTCCTTGTTTTGCTTTGCTTGCATGTGCGGCTTTTGTTCTACATAGTAAACTGTCTTTACCTCAACCCACAATTATTTTCTCACTTTTACTCTTCCGTGGTTCTTGCTGCTGGCTGGGGTTAAACCACAACACCTTCACGAAGCCCCAGCTCCCCGGATGGGATGGCAACACTTGCAAAACAACTTGCAATGAACACAGAATCCCCACCTGAAATGCAACTTCAGAAATTTAGGTAGGAGGGACAAAATAGTGGAGAAACACTCAGCCGCTCACTTTAAACTAGAATACTGTTTTCTTTTATTCACAACATCATGCTTCTCTGAATAAATCTATTATTTTAATATTAAGCATATTTAGTGTTGAGGGAATAAAAGTGGACCGGACACGCTTATCGCAACTACTCAAAGTAGTGTGTGGAGGCAGCACCAGGTATGCTTGGGGACAATGGGACAGGCACAGCCCAGCCCACCTCTTCCAAGGAACAAATGGCTGAGACAGAGACAGCTACACCTCAAAGTATCAGTCAGGAACCAAAAGGAAGTCAAAAGAGCAGTTATTAGATTGGAAGACAAACACCTTTAGACATCAAAAGTTTATTTTCTGTGATCCTACAACTGATTACCATTCCTTGGCTTTACAAATGCAGGTTTTATGTTACCTAGAAATAATTATTGTAGTCATGTGACGATTTTCTAGTATCCAGCAAGACATACTTAGGCTTGCTTAAATTTCAGTCTGTAACTTTCTCTGGTTGCTGTGATTTGTTAATTAGTGTTACTTCTTTAAGATTATTTAACAGGCATTTTAAAAATCTGGGCTCAGACGTTCCTCACTGGATAGCGGAACACACCTAATGTTTAACGAAACAGAATAACAATATATTCCAGTAAGCAAATAATATTTTAACTATATGCTATGTGATCAGGCTACCAAGTGGAACTATCACATCTATGTACGCCTACTTGGAGCTCCCGTATTTCAATGCTCAGCAGTAACATTTCATCAATTTATTTATCTTCTTAAGTCAGCCTCTCATATGAAACAGTATACAGTTTACAAGTGAGCAAACAGAATGCATAATATCCAAATAAATATCACTGTTAAATTTCAAACAGAAGATGATTGGCAGATGACCAATTTGCCATTAAAACATCAGTACCAAGGTTATACCTAACCTTAAGGACCAAGCCTTCAAGAAGAATAAATGACATCTAAGAAAACCAAGGGTGTTTTGTTCCTTGAGGACATTCAGAGCAATACTGGCAATGGTCCTATGCTGACATAAGAAACAGATCAGTAAAATCAGTGGCAATGAAAAAAACACAAGAGCCAGCAAATACCATCTCTCAATAGCAGATCAAACTCAGCAGCTGAACAGAAGGTAGCAGAGGACAAATTGATTTGAGAATAAGAAGTCATGAGGTCCAGAGACAGCTGTTACTGAATGATGTCTCTTAAGAGACGGAATATTTAATTCCTGTTGGAAGATTCAAGAAGTCCGCTTTCTCCATCCNGGATGTCCATTTGAATGCCAGTACCAGGGGAGGCACGGGATAAAAGAAAGCAAGAACTTTCCAGAGCTGCTTACCTTCTGTCATGGTTTCAGTTGCGACAGAGTTAACTTTTTTACTAGCAGTTGGTATAGGGCTAAGTTTTGGGTTTGTGATGAGAAATACTGTTGATAGCACCCTGGTGGTTTTAGATGTTGCTAAGCAGTCAAGGCCTTTTCTGCTTCTCGTACCACCCCACCAGCGAGTAGGCTGGGGATCCACCAGAAGCTGGGAAGAGACACAGCCAGGACAGCTGATCCCAACCAACCAAAGGGATATTCCATGCCATGTGACATCATGCTCAGTATATAAAGCCGGGGGAAGAAGAAGGAAGGGAGGGACATTCAGAGTGATGGCATTTTGTCTTCCCAAGAAACCTTTACACACGATGGAGCTCTGCTTTCCTGGAGATGGCTGAACACCTGCCTGCCAATGGGAGGAAGTGAATGAATTCCTTGTTTTGCTTTGCTTGCATGTGCGGCTTTTGTTCTACATAGTAAACTGTCTTTACCTCAACCCACAATTATTTTCTCACTTTTACTCTTCCGTGGTTCTTGCTGCTGGCTGGGGTTAAACCACAACACCTTCACGAAGCCCCAGCTCCCCGGATGGGATGGCAACACTTGCAAAACAACTTGCAATGAACACAGAATCCCCACCTGAAATGCAACTTCAGAAATTTAGGTAGGAGGGACAAAATAGTGGAGAAACACTCAGCCGCTCACTTTAAACTAGAATACTGTTTTCTTTTATTCACAACATCATGCTTCTCTGAATAAATCTATTATTTTAATATTAAGCATATTTAGTGTTGAGGGAATAAAAGTGGACCGGACACGCTTATCGCAACTACTCAAAGTAGTGTGTGGAGGCAGCACCAGGTATGCTTGGGGACAATGGGACAGGCACAGCCCAGCCCACCTCTTCCAAGGAACAAATGGCTGAGACAGAGACAGCTACACCTCAAAGTATCAGTCAGGAACCAAAAGGAAGTCAAAAGAGCAGTTATTAGATTGGAAGACAAACACCTTTAGACATCAAAAGTTTATTTTCTGTGATCCTACAACTGATTACCATTCCTTGGCTTTACAAATGCAGGTTTTATGTTACCTAGAAATAATTATTGTAGTCATGTGACGATTTTCTAGTATCCAGCAAGACATACTTAGGCTTGCTTAAATTTCAGTCTGTAACTTTCTCTGGTTGCTGTGATTTGTTAATTAGTGTTACTTCTTTAAGATTATTTAACAGGCATTTTAAAAATCTGGGCTCAGACGTTCCTCACTGGATAGCGGAACACACCTAATGTTTAACGAAACAGAATAACAATATATTCCAGTAAGCAAATAATATTTTAACTATATGCTATGTGATCAGGCTACCAAGTGGAACTATCACATCTATGTACGCCTACTTGGAGCTCCCGTATTTCAATGCTCAGCAGTAACATTTCATCAATTTATTTATCTTCTTAAGTCAGCCTCTCATATGAAACAGTATACAGTTTACAAGTGAGCAAACAGAATGCATAATATCCAAATAAATATCACTGTTAAATTTCAAACAGAAGATGATTGGCAGATGACCAATTTGCCATTAAAACATCAGTACCAAGGTTATACCTAACCTTAAGGACCAAGCCTTCAAGAAGAATAAATGACATCTAAGAAAACCAAGGGTGTTTTGTTCCTTGAGGACATTCAGAGCAATACTGGCAATGGTCCTATGCTGACATAAGAAACAGATCAGTAAAATCAGTGGCAATGAAAAAAACACAAGAGCCAGCAAATACCATCTCTCAATAGCAGATCAAACTCAGCAGCTGAACAGAAGGTAGCAGAGGACAAATTGATTTGAGAATAAGAAGTCATGAGGTCCAGAGACAGCTGTTACTGAATGATGTCTCTTAAGAGACGGAATATTTAATTCCTGTTGGAAGATTCAAGAAGTCCGCTTTCTCCATCCCTGTTAGACATCAGCATTCTGTTAATCGGCTGAAATAGCCTGTTGCTGCTATTTTTAGTAAAGAAGAATAATAGTAGCCACTTTCTTCAGGCTTCATGCAAATGCACAACCCTATACAGAAAAGGGAGGGATGGGGAGGACTGAGATTCCGCTACACATTCTCTTTATTGCGGCCATCCTGTGTTCACAGGGGAGAGCAGTATTCATCAGGGGCTATGTACGTTTGCTTTCTTCTCTCTTCTCTTTGGTGCTGATGCTGACACACAGAGAGATTCCACTAGAAATGGCAGCACTGTTAATTATCAAAGGACACCCTGGGCTGAAATTGTGCTGGTACATACCGTACCCTGCACCTTCCTGAGCTGCAGTGCTGTGCTCTACAGTTAAAGCTTACACGGCTTCTAGCCTTTAGAGTTTTTCAAAATAATTCTGAGAACGCTAAAGGTTACTTACTAGCCACTGGAATTTTTCATGGTGTGTAATCCACAGGTATTTTCACACTCTGAGAAACACCTTACTGCTTGAGAGTAGACAAATTGTCTTCTTTGCAGGACCGGTAGAGGGTCTACTTTCATGATGAGAGAGTGACAATAGCAAGAAAGGCATTCCAGGTGGCTTTTTAGTTCCCTCTCAATCACAGAGAAATACAGAAGAACTTCAAAGAACCCAGAAGAAGGAGATGGGAAAGCCAGGCAAAAATAAACGCAGGTAAGGATAATTATTATATGAAAAACAAAGTATGTAAACTTCACATTTTTCAGTTGAATGACAGTCCACACATACACTCACACTGTGAACGGCACCGAGCCATTAAGCCTCCATCATAAATAGCCTTGCGGAGCACCTCAGAGCCTTCCAGGCAAACAGCAACACCATCAGCCATCAGTGTCTCAGATACCACTTAATGCCTGATGAAGATGTGGATGCATTTCCACGTGGTCACTCAACAATTATTTGGGCTTCGGTAGAAAAGTGCCAGTCAAGTTAAAAGATCCTGCTTAGACCATCCACTGCAGACCGTGACATCAACCTCTATTCAGTTAGAGGGCAGCAACCATACTGAAACCTCTGATGCTTTCAGCTACAGGTGTGGAGGCTCTGCCCACGTTAATAAAGCAAAAGGGCCAAGACATACACTCAGGTAATGAATCTGAGAATACAAAAACATAGTACTCGCTTGTGCTGCCCTGACATCAAGTGTCCGAATCAGGAAACTTGCAGGCCTGAGGTTTAGGAGGTAAAAATGGGAGATTAAAATGCAGCCACAAATGGACAAAAGTAGTTTTTCTCTATGTGTACCCAGCCTTCAAAAAAAAAAAGAGTATGGAAAATACAGATCTGCACTTGCCCCGTTCTTCTTGAACTTTCATGGAAAGGTGAAGCCACAAGTGGGCAGCTAAGAGGTTACAGGGCAGTCCCATGTGACTGTGCACAGCTAGGTTTAAATCAAACCAGCCACTGGACAAACATCTTAACAAGCCTAATAAAGCCTTTGATGAACCTAAAAAAGGGCAGAAAATGGAGGCTTAGTTTTTCAGTGAACATGAGCAGAAATGGGTGACAAATGGGCTTTTACAGAGCTAAGGGAAAGGACACTAGAACTGGTAACAAGCAAACATACTAAATGTCAAACACCCCTCTCTAGTATTTATAGGGCCTGGTCTAACTGAAGTAAAGGGTAATACTCTCACACAGTACTCACAAAACTCTCAGAAAGCTCTCAGAAATCTTCAGCACCCACACAGTGACAGTGGAGTATTTGGGGAAAGTGGCAAAAGTCAGAGAGACTAATCTGTGTGCAACGCTTACAAGGAATAGCAGAGATCTTGCAGGTCGTCACCACAAAATGAAGAAAATCCAGGCATTGCAACCGTCTCAAATATTCTGCAGAACTGTAATGACCAGGGCCTGGGCCAGACTTCTTATGGCCAGAATTCCTAGCAATGCAGCAACTGGATAAAATCCTTCCAACAGCCCACCTGAGCACGGTACCAAGAATGCACCAAGAGATAGCCTGCACCCTGACCTCATCTGCAGCAGAACCATGGGCACCTCCTGCCAGGGCGGGTAGTAAAATGGATTTGTGTTAGGCTGTCTTCCCCTTGGAAAGATGGAGACGAAGCAACCAGAACAGACCTCCTGCACATCCTCAAGAAATGTGACTCTGATGGATCTGAGAGACAGCTGGAAGATCAGGGAGAATAGCTAATCCTTTCCTCTACAGACCAACTGTATAGGGCCCTCATGGAAGAGAGAAGATGTTGCACATTTCTGCTCGGGCACGCATCCTTTGATGATCTCCAGAGCCTGGAAATCTCATGTAGATGTATTTCAGAGGCATTCCCAAGTTCTGAAATGAGTAACACGAGGCTCACACTCCTGCACGGACCTCAGCCCTTTGATGATGAGATCTATGCTACGGAATCCCCAAGCCAAAGAGCATTTGCCAGGCATCACTCTCTGACTGGGGAAGGAACGGAAGGAGCATTGTCCTGCCACCATGGCAAAAGTTTCCCGTATTTGGAGAAACAGTAGCCGGCCTGCTGGAAGGATACAAAGTGGGAGAGCACACAGAGGGGAGAAGGTGTTAGGTGATGTGTGACACGAGGCATCACAGAGGTTAGCTGGGAAGTGTATTGTCAGAAAAGGAAAGCACAGATTAGGATCTGTTCACAGACAAAAGAGCTCTCACAAATTGAGAGCTAATAGTTTCTCCAGTGATCCCAAGGATTTGCAGTAATATAATTTTTGATTCAAGTGTTCACCCTGGGAATGAGATGGTTGGAAAGAGACTGAGTCATTTGCAGAGATTCAGGTTTTGCACCTTTGTGGCACCCTTCATCAAGCAAACAATTGTAAAAGTAAATGAAAGAAGACACACAGAGACATAAGAAGTTAACAGCATTGACTGCGACCACCATGATGAAAACTTCAAGGGTTACAGACAGGACACGTAGAAGGACCCTGAAATGAACACTGCTATCATCTGAGAAGAAAATAAATAATTGACAAGGGCAAAGATTTGTAACTATATGAAAATACACACCTACAATACAAAAAAGTTACAGACCGCCTACTGAACAGCCAGACAAATGCTACCTAAATCCATACTGAATTTCAGAGATAGGAATAGGGTGCCAAAACACCCTTTCTCTTGGCAAGAAACAACCTCTGCATAATCCACTCTACTCAGGTGTGCTGCAACGGGCTGCCAGGCACCAGCGATGTAAAGTAAAATCGATCCACAGATAAGGCACACTTTAACGAAAAGGGTGTCTGAAAAAGGACACGGAAGTGGGAATATGTGGTGAACTGCATCACACAGTCATTGTTCATTACGCCTGGTACCCAAACATCTGATGTTTTGTTACACCAAGATGGTAGAGAACCTGTCCATCTGGCCACGAAAAAAAAAAAAAGGAATGGAAATACACATTAACACATTACAAAGGCAGAAGGCAAAGAAAAGCATAAGCTCCTGCAAGAGCATCAGTCCTGCTGCCTGCCTCTATGCCATGACCTGGCAGAGATAGTAACTAGAGTGGTCTACAATCTGAACCATAGTTTAGACTGTTCAAATTGCCTTCTGGAGCAGGCTGCCTGAAGAGACCATGGGGATCATTTGGAGCCTCATTCCTAACAAAATACAGACTTCTTTCTTAGGATACATGAAGACGTGACGTAGGAATTGGGTGTCTATCACAGTTTTGCAGAAGTATGGAACTTCACTAACCCAAGAACTGAAGAAAGAGGAAAGATCTAGTAGGAGGTCCCTGGCAGATGTCAGCAGCCAAGATTCTATCACAGTTACAGAAACTAGCAAGAATATTCCTCAGCCACCCGTGTCTCAGAAGACATTAGAGTGCAGTCTTCCAAGGTATAGGGAGGACATCTCGAACAGGCAGAATCTTCTCCAACAAGCTGATCTGCAAGATGAAACTGCAATGATGCAAATAAACAGACTCACTTCCTCACTCAAGTAAAGGTCTGAAGACCCTGGTCACCGAATGGCAAACATTCATCCTTCCTGAATACAGCAACTGCTTCCAGGGATCAGGAGTTAAGAGGGATGCAGAGAAAGTCCACATTCCCTGGAGCACGCTGTTTCTTGCCAAGTCTTCCTGGCAGCAGAAGGAGAGTAGGCTGGAGCAGAATGCCTGGCTCTAAAATTACCTCAACAGGGGCAGACTCATGCAAAATGTCCATGCATTAGGCTTTATCATGGTCCCACCTCTTTATTAAGGGGAACCGTAATATAGTCTGTGACCACTTAAGTAGGTTCTTGAAGGAGAACTAGTCATCATGTTTCCCTGTACTCCCTCGATGCAGGAGTAAGAGAGGTGATCCAGATATGACCAACCATCAGACAACATCACGAATGTGGGAATATCTTACACACACTCATGAGCAACAAAAAATTTGATCTTGATAAGGCAAATATAGGACCATAGGGCAAGAAGAATGACAAATCACTGTTGCATCGTTAGAAGGCTTTATGCCTCTGTAACGTGAATTGTTTCTGAAGAGATCTGTGTATCAATCAGATAAATACAAATTTAACCAGTGATAGCTCAAGCAAAAGTCTTTATAAAAGAGATTTATACAAATTCGAAACAAATTTCTCAAACAGTACTTGATAATATGTAAATATGCTTACCTTGTGGAGGCAGGTAAAGGACATTATGAAATGCCACAACAGGGACTGTATCTAGTCACTTCACCATAGCAAGGTCTTTTATTCAGTTTTTTTATTTCAAATAGTAACTGAACATCAAATCTCACAAGCATATGGCTTTAACTCACAGTTTATTACATTATTTGTCTAAGTATTTCCTTTTTTCACATAACCATTTTCCTCGCATTGTTTTAATTTTTAAAATTCAATTCCATAACTGGTGTTTGATAACAAGGCCTAAGAGGGAGCTCTCCCACAAAACCGTAAAATCTTTCTTGTTCAAAATGAAACCAGCAGAAAACTTTGAAGTCAGTTACTGAATTCAAACCACTTTTAAAAGCCAGAGATAAAGAAAATTGCAAAATTTTCTCTCAGAAAAACAAAAACACCGAAGTTTTAGGACATTATGTTGTTAAAGTCAAAATTCAGATTTACTGAGCAGCATACTCTGAAAAATGTCAATCTGCGTTCAGTAATGCTGGCTCATTACTGTTGAAGTTATCTTGTTAGGAAGTAACACTAGTTAAAGATAATAGTCTCTCAACCCAACCACAGTAAGTAAAGATACAGCTAAATTAGACCACATAATTCATTACAAGAGGCCAGATTTTGCATTATTTCTGTATTACTTTTAAATTGCAGGTTACTCTCGTGGATAGCAGAGATCTTTATTTAAAGATCCTCATGATTTTTGGAGCTTTGTTGGGTAATATGTTGTCATCTTGGTATTAAGAATTAAGGAATCTGTAATTCAGAGTTCCTTTCCCCATGCCCTGAAAACAGACCACATGTAAGAGGAAAACACACCTCCCATATTTTTAATCTGTAAGATTGTTAGCCTATCTTGTAAAATCTTCTCTTAAAACATGCTGCTTTAAATTACTAAAGTTTGAAAAAGCAAGATTTTTCCAAATGAAAATAAGTGGAATTACTTACAGAATTAACATTTTTTGGTTAATAACTCAGTATTTTTTAAGAGTCAGCATAGAAGTTCCAGGTTTGCTAGTAATAGCTTTTTTTTTAGTGTTTTTTGCATTTCAAAATCAAAAGGCACATGCAGCATACTGAAATTCCGGCATTTTAAATTCTGTAAAACAATTATCCTCATTGGCATATGACTTCATAATTTTGGCAGAGGACACCAAAGAGGTAGAGGACACTTTTTTGGTAGGTACATCAACAAAGTTTTATCCAAACTGCATGGCAAGAAAAAGTCATTTTGTTTCACACATAGGCACCAAAAGGAGGTTTACTAGAGGGCCAGAATCATTATTTTGCATTCCTAAATACAAGATGGTATTCCTACAACTCTTAATTTCTCCCCACACCAAATAATAAACCTAACGCATTGTTAAAAACTGCAACCTGTACAAAAAAGTGGTTCTGCCAGCAGCCTAGACCTCATTTCTCTTTGTTTCAGTTCTCCTTCGGGCCAAAGAGGTGCAGAATTCACGGAGGGATGGTTACACACCGCGTTCCCGCTGGGAAAGTGCACCTCCCCTTTCCCAGCTCCTCTCTAGGTGCCCCGAGCCCTGCCTCCCCCTGCCCAAGCAGAGAGGACAGGAAAGCAGGTGGGAAGCAGAAACCCCTTCTGAGGTCCGAGGGATGGCAGAGGTCACTGCCATCATTCCCACCCGGTCCCTGCTGCCGACTCCTCCCAAACCCCCTCACTGCGACAACTCTCCAGTGTCTTTTGCTGCTGCAGTTCCCGTGGCCACTGGCCAGGCAGGACATCCTGACCGCAGGCTGTCCTCGGCCCCGGGATGTGCTTCCAGCACTCGGGTCCAGCTGCTGGAGTGGGTGCCACCAGCATCAAAGTATCAACCTGTTTTTCACACAATCTGAAGTCTAGTAATACACAAAAATAGGCGATATTTGTGGACACTGGAGATAAAAAGTTTACACACTGAAAGTCATAAAAAGCTTTGGGAACAAGCAGGTCATGTTTTTTTATGTATCAGAAACCAGTATCTACCAAAACAGGAGAGATCTGTAAAGAAAGTTTATGCACTCTTTGAATTATGGACAAAGTAATTTAGGATTATCTCAAAACTCCGTGTCATAGATATGCAGAAACAGATATATAAAATAATCAGATCGTGTCTCAAACCATCTAAAATAAAAAGTTTTATGGACAGAATATACCATATGCAGCATTGAGTCATGTCTAAGTAATGATGGTCAAGTTCAATTAAGTAGAACACATAATTTCATTGAACAGCTATCATCACTGTTTCAAACTAGCGTAAGTACAATATTAATTAAGCATTCTTAGAAAGCAAGACAAATTAGGTGTGAAGGAGAATACGAAACACCCGTGATTTAAAAAACTCCCTACAAATCTTCTGCAACACTGTTATTATAGACTAATTTTTTTTCTTAATTTGACATGCTAAAGGTTGCTTCCTATCATATCTGTAAGACACTACAGAATTTTTAGACCAATACATCGTAGTATGACAACACCATCACATTAGGCAACTAAGCATGTCTCTTTTGCCTTCCACCACTTCTGTCAGCTCTCCTGAGCAGTTCACTAAATCTTCCAGTGGAAAACGATAACATGCTATCATTTATGTTCAAATGATATGCTTTTTAACCAGGACCTGGTAAACAAGCTCTCAAGCACTCCATTAAAGCCATCCAGAAGTTCTGCAACTGCTTCACCTGAACCAGACAAACTGTACGAGACAGTCGTTAATCGAAAAGAAACAATACAACGAGCTCTTAGATCTATACTTAGTATTCGTGTCATTTCGGGCATCTCTTGACCATACAATTTTTAATGCACTGACGGTTTTGTAATGATAATGCTGGACAGCATCTACAACCTGTACCCTGGAAGTGGGACAACGGTTTGGAAATCCCATCGGAACAGGCAGCAGAGGAAATACAAGATGGCTGTTTCTGTTGAAAGGGCTCAGCATTATAACGGGTAACCCTGCAGGCTTCCCACCGGAGAGGGGCTTCACCCGGCTCTGATGAAGAAACCAGAGTAAACATCAGCGTTAACACGGATGTCAGTTCTCTAACGAGTGTCCTTCTAAATCCTGTAATGGCATGTCCAGCTAATACAGTTTTCCTTCTAGAGCTTCCTACAAACCTCTTCAAGACTAGCTACTTGCGGAGTACAGGCCTACAAATAAAGAAAGGAAGGAAACCAGACTAAAGAAGAGCTTTCAAAAGTTTTCTTCCTCCTTTTGTTCCACAGACCTTCAGTTTTCAAAACTAATAGGCAGTAACTACCAGAAAGTAGAGAAAGAAGAATCACTGAGTCTTTTTGCAAAATAAACATGAGAATCATTTTATAAAATAAAGGCTTGGTTTTACTTAAGTTTGTGTAAAAGGTTGGCATGAACCGAGATACTGCTAAAATAACAGGGAAAGGTAGAGAAGTTTTTGTTATAATCTTTTACTAATCCAGTTAACTATGGAAAGAAAAGCCACAGCATTATACAAGCAAGCTTCTCTTCATACTTGTGCCATTTCAGAGAAGACTGCTTCCCTTTCTGCCTACGTTTTCCTCTCCTTTGGGTCATCTGTGCTTTTGAATGCGCCACATAACACGTCTGTCAATCTAGCCTAATTTTGCTTCTCTTTAATTTCTTTCCACCACAGCCCCATAATCCTCGAGAGATCCTTCCCACGAGAACCGCAGCCAGAGGTCAGTGATCTTGGGACTGCTCAACAGTTCGGGTCCTTCTCTCCTCCTACCGTGCAGCACGGGGCTTTCTACTTCTCTGGGAGCTGAGCCCAGCCAGGACTGGTTTAAGAAACAGTTTTAAGAGAAAACAGACTCCACGTATCACTTATCCTGCTGCTTCTCACTTCCAGCTCTTCTACTGGACACCCCACTTCAGATTTCTTGTACCGGCCCACAGTTCTGCTTCTGCTCAGGGCATACACCAGAATTTTTTATAAATCCTGAGAGAGAAGTTCAGCAGAAGACAGAATTTACACTAAGGCGAGGCAGAATAGAAGATTTCGACCCAGAGAAGACGACAGATGAACAAGACAATGATGTCATGATACTGCAGCTCCTGAAGTCTGTATCAACATGCATGAGTTATGATGGGTATAACATGGCAAAGAGGTGGAAACTAGTAAAAACATAAGGACATTACACTATCAGTTACCTTACCTCCAGGACCATTAGTTTATTTGAGAGTGAAGGCTCAAGGAAGAGAGAATCTTCCCAATTTCAATCATACGGCTATCAGCAGTGCTGGGAAAGCAAGCCACTAGCCAAAAATCCCAGCTCATAATGAAGCCTTCATGAAACTTTCACACCTTATCACTTCCTTGGCATGGAAGGCTGATGGAGGGAAGACTAAAACAGTTGCCAGATTTAAATGCTGACAGATTTTGGCAAGTTGTATCATTGTTGGTGGACTGCTCAGTCTAAAGCTCCTTTTCTTCCATTGGCCTAAGACCATCAGAGACCTGATAGAAAATAATTATTTTTTTTTTCCACCAACTATTCTGACAGGCCAAGCAGCTATTGAGGCACAAATGAAAAATTTTATTCCCCACACCAAAGTTACAGTTTTATAAAATCCTACAATTACTCCACTAAATTCCGCATGTGTGCTCAGATGCCTTCAAAATTAGGGGGATTAAAAGAAATTATACATGTGGATGGATGCCTCCTTTGCACCTCATCTCTCATTTGCGGTAACAAATACTGGTAGAAGAGGAAAAATCATTTGAACATGGAAGATAAATTTGTCAGGAAATTGGGGGGGGGGTTGGCAACAGTAAAGAAACAAAGAACGAAGGAATGGCAAAAACTGAGCAGCATGTGACATCCTACACTACATTTATCTAATTATCCAGGGAAAAAACAAGTCCATTACACAGAGAAGAAAGATGTATATGTATGCTGTATGTAGCAACAAATAGTGTTTCACAGGACGGGGAACACCATCCTGGGAAACGGTAAGTGTGAAAGAGTTATGGTGGTTAATCAAAGAGAATGTGAACTAGCATGGTCAAAGGACTAAGGTCAAAGGACTACATCTCTGGATGTACAGCCAAGGAAATGTAACTGGGAAGCAACACTCCCCAAGCATTTGACGCTGTAGCGTTTCATTCCTACCAAAATACTGTCACTACTCCGACACCCACAATTCAAATGGGACACTGCTTAGATGGGGAGGATTCACAGAACACACTCTAAGTATCATTAAATGCCTGGAAAACAGGCCTGGCAGGGAAAAAGTACACCTGTTTACCAAAGAAATGATTATAGGATGATTTATCCACAGCCTGTAAGTACCCAAATGCAGACAGAAGCTTAACAATGTTGTTTTATTCTCCTTCTCTAAGGAAGATGCAACAACATCCTGGAAAGCTGAAGCAAGACAAATTCAGATGAGACTTCAGGGATAAGCACTGGACACTGAATTGCTAACCACTGCAGCAGGCTACCGAGGGCTAAAAAGGATTTTCCACCAGTCAAAGTTTTCCCTCTCGTTATCCCTCCCTCCATGGAGATCAGCTGTTTTTCTAAGGGGTGTAATTTACTCCAATGTTTATTGGCCTTGAAGCAGAAACGGAGGAAGTCCTCACCACGAAGGAAGTCATACCCAAAGATTACACTAGTTCTTTACAGCCTTAAAAGCTGTTAAAGTAGGACAACAATAGCTCAAACTTCTTTTAATCCTTTAGACCCTTGTGACATGCTCATCGTCAAGGAGCACCTGCCAGGGACTAAGACCCCACTCTACTCGTGCTGTATAAACACAACATGTAGGTAATCCCTGCATGGGAAAGCTGAAAACCCAAACATATGACACAAGACAAAACAGGTGGATTCAGAGGGAGAGCGGGAGGAAACAAGGAAACAATACGGGTCAGCAGGAAAGGCAGGAGCCCGCCCATCTGCGGCCCATCCATTGTCACATTTTCTGTAGGCAACACAGCAAGGGAGAGTTTTAATGAGGGATTTGAAGTCAGACGAGTTTAGACCAAAAATAATTTTTAGTAGTGAGGATAATTACCAGTGGAGCAAGTTACCAAGGGCTGTCATGGGGTCTCCATCACCAGGAGTATTTTAAAACAGCGTTGATTTTTTTTTTCCCAAAAAAAGATATGCTCTACTTCAAATAGAAATTAATTCAAGAAGTTCTATAGCTACCGTTATGCTGTAGATCACAACAGTCCCCTCTGGCTTTACAGACTGCATTTTCCAAGTAACTCTTGCCCATTTAAAAAGATGTATCATAATTTCATGTTAAACAAAATTATTAAGATCAGTCTATGGAGTCCCACAAAACCAATGCTATTATTTATAAGACGCATCAGCTACAAGATCATCCCAGCACTCTTTTGCACTTTTTATTTCCCCTGCCATGAAGTAAACATACAGAGAAGTGAACTTCACTAAGCCCACACGCCTACCATACAATTAGGTCATTTACACAGTTGAATGAATTATTCAAGTTCCCCAACGAGGATGATAAAAATATTACGGGAAAGGACTGACAGTATCACACCTCTACTACACAACTTACTTTGCTTTAAAGAAATAAAATGAAACACAGAGAAAGATAACTAAAGTCTAGAATGTTAAAGACGAAATCTGCAAACCATCCATTCAGAAAAGATGGAGACTATTTGCTCGCAGGTTAAAATAACATACATATCTAACAGCAAGGAACATAAAGAAAAGACTTACACTGTCTCTGTTAAAACATGACTCGAGTTCTCCAGCTAGCAAGTCAAGGAGCTTTGGGCAGTACTCCATCAGTCACAGAAACACAGAATAGCTGAGGCTGGCAGGGGCCTCAGGAGGTCTCCAGTCCAATCCCGCTCATAGCAGGCTCAATTATGAGATCAGACCAGGTTATTCAGGACTACCAAAGGGTCAAGAATTTAATACTCAATGTAGGAAACAAGGACTTAACATCCCTGACAGAATGACCACAGTAACCACATTAAGCATACAAGCAAATAGGTTTGTAACATAAATAAATCTGTGTTTATCATCTACTCACTAACACGTTTGCAAAAACTGTGTTTGTGAGCCTCCTAAAACTATCACGCAGGGAAGGTTTTAAACAGTCAAAGTAGTCCTTTTCGGATACTACTATATATACTATATATATATATATATGTTATATATATATATGCACACAGGTTCCATTTAAGAGCAAGCTCACATTGCTGGATAAATTCCAAAATTACCTAAACAACATGGCTTTGAGCATTACAGTGCCTACCCTCCCAATAACAAAATTTTGAACTAATCAGCCACGGTTGGCATTTATGAAATCCCTGGAATAAAAAAGGATTGTTGAGTAAAAAAGTCTGTAAAATAATGTTTTATATCATAGATGTTTTCTAAATGGTTTAACTAACCTTAAAAGCATTCAATCTGATAAACAACACACTAAGAAATGAGTAACGGACAAGGTAAGAATGTAATAGGGAAGTAAGGTCTTAGTCAAATAGTTAAAGAGATAATGGAAAGTGTCCTATTACTGTCTTTGCATAAAAATCCCCATGTTACTGGGAACTTAAGTCTCCTAACAAATTACTATAATGCAGAGATAACAAATCAGCATTATGAAGTGTCCTCTGTAGGTCAAAACAGATATTGTCTTGGACTACCTTTTAAAAGTTTCTTCTGCATTTTCACTGACATCGACCTAAAATATAGTGAGAAGTTATTTATATTATTAGAAATCAGTTGCTAAAGTTGACCAACCTTTGTAATGCTCTTCCAGAAACATTTTTGAGGATGTTTAGTCAATATATGTTTTTGCCTTGCAAGTAGAAATACAGTTTAGTAAGACCTTTTACCTTCATAAGGTTTGTATAGAGTGCACTCAGATCATTCCTCACACTTGGCACATGAGTATGCACAGCAAAGCATGTTTAGTTCATTACAGTTTTTAAAAATCTTAAGATGGATATCTTGAAGGATCAAGGAAAACAGAGGAATGTGCCACACTAACATCTACATGGACTACATATATGGAAAATCTGTAAGAGTCAGCTTTTCATCTTTTGAGTAACAAACAACAAGTAACAAACATCTTTTTGGGTAATAACCACAACCGCATTATTCACAACATTGGTGACACCTAGCAATCATGTACAACCATTTATTTTGAGGTAGGTGTAACGAGTCCTTCATCTAAGCAAGGCTCCATCACTGTTACACACTGAAACACATCCACTCTGGATGCCCTTCTATGATGTGAAGTTTAGTGAAGTCTGAACACGATGCCAGGTAACCCCTGACCACATGGCTTTAATACAAACATTTGACAGTGAGTCACTGATGTACCTTGAGCCAGAACTCAAATGAGAATTCACTTTGTGGCTACCACATGGAGCTGGCTCAATTTGCAATTTTAAGACTCTGCACAGAGGTAGCTACACCTTTGTATCTGCCAGCTGCTGGGACAATTAGTCTTGGGAACCATCTAAAGAGAGTGACTGCATCCATACAAAAGCAAGACCCCTTCTGATGTTGAGGCTATAAAGCAGCATCTATCTCAGAAGCACAGGACACCAGAGGAGGGAAAGGAAAGACTTAAAATCATTTCCAGATTAAAGTACGTACTAGAAAACAAGTTTTAAAAATCCTGAAATACTACTATACTGAGAGTATATATGTATCTGCCAATCTCTTAGAATAGTATTCTTGCAATAAAGAATAGTAACTTCTGACCATAACTATCTGAACATAAGAAATGTTACAGGTTGCCTAGACAGGTTGTAGACTCTCCATCCCTGGAGATACTCAAAATCCAACTGGACAAGGTCCAGGACAACCCGCTCTAGCTTGCCTGAGAAGCTCAGTTGGATTAGGCAATCTTCGGAGTTCCCTTCCAACCAAAACTGATTCTGTGAACTTCACGGAAGAGTACAAAAGTGAATAGTCACAACAGGTTTAAGATAGGCATCTTAAGTACCAGACTTGCATCCATTTGTGGATTTGACTCCTTAATATCTTAACCAGATCTTCAAGTAACCTACAGAACTGAAACGTGGGTTGGTATTACCGGTAAACAGACCAGGATGAAACTTTTGAGAAATCTTGAGTGATTCAATGAGGACACTCAAGACTGTGTGCGACAGAAGTCTGGATCAGGTGGACAGATGAGAACAGCAGACTAGGAATATGGTCCACTTCACAAGTCTCTTCTGGAGAGGTTTCTGCTACTGATATTCCCTCTGGTGAAGAGAGTCATCCAGCTTCCAAGAGATAAAGTAGCAAGACTTGCACTAACTTTTGGCATATTCCCAAAATTCTGCATTAGCTGATCTTGAAGGAGAGGCAGCAACTTCTAATTATTTCATGTAAGGTGACTCATCTCCGTATCAAAATTGTCAGACAAGTGACTCTGATCAAATTATAGCCCTTTTTGTTTTACCTCAAAGAGAACATTTATGGGAACAGGGAAAAGGTATGTATCATTCTACCTGGCCAAAGGAACAATAATAAATGCAACAGAAACTAACACCATCCAGAACAGGCATGAAAGGTCCAAACCTTTTGTTAATGTCTCATTTAAATCTCTAAAAATCACTGAAAAGTCTCTCCCGAGGCTGTCAAACAGAAGTCTCTCATCCATGGTGCTTTGGGGTGAAGTGGCTCAGTTCATTTGGCAATATGATCAGGACACCCCACAGGTGGTACCAACACCTTGTTCCAACAGCTTGTACACCACTGTACCATTTGCAGAACTTAACTACTTCCCAGGAAAGAGAATCAGAACTCACATTAGCTTGCGAGGTATTATAGTATATCTGACAGAGTTTCTCACTTGCACTTGAATGTGGTGACCGCGAGGAACAGGAATAGAACTTCTCAGAAGCATGCTGACTTGAGCGCCAAGCCACTGATGCAGAGATCATGATGCCTGAAATGTTGTCCACCAAAGTGGAGATGAAGAAAATACTTCTACGTAGAAAGAAAGATCTACATGGGACATGAAAGGGCACTTTACAAAAGGCACTGCATCTCAGCAGTAATATTTGATCTACAGTACTACTTAATTACATAGTAGTACTTAATGACCATGGACTAATGAAGTATCTTCCTCATATGAAGATGAGGTATCAGTCTCATATGCATGCCCAGTTTGTTTCGGTGGCACGGTGTGGTATGACGCATTATCCTGCTGCCATACACTCCCAGGAGAGCCTATGAGGACTTTGCAAGGGAGAAACACACTCCAGCAACTGAGTAGTGCATGACTGGAAGTGCAACCTTAAAAATTGTCAGGTTATAAGGTTTTTCAGTATGCTGCACATGAATTCAGTTTCTGAAGCAGATTCAAGAAGATCTTGAAGTTCATTTACCAGAGTCTAATAAGCAAGAAACATGAAGAAACTTCCTTTTAAGATTACCAAAACCCTAGGTAAAAAACAGTCACTGAAAAACCTTTGGGCATGAGGTTTTAGAGCCTCTGAGCTCTAGAAGGTCAGAAGAGAGTATCTGGGAAAGCAATCTGTCATATTTTCCTCAGACTTCACTGAAGGGATACAAACAAGTATGTTTTAAAGAAGGAAGCGCAACCGTGCCATCTGGGTATCTGACACAGAAGGTGGCTTATCAGTACTGGGTGGCTGACTGACAGGCTTCGGGATTATACATATATACACACACACACGTATTCCAGAAACAAAGAAGACAAAAAACCAAAACTGATCAAGCCCGTCTCTGGTTATCCTCTTTTCTTCAGTCTCTTTTCTCCTCACATCATGAAGAAATATCTTCTAAGTGCGAGGCCACCGTGGTGGGGTGGCCTCAGTTAAGGAGCTGATCTCCTTCTGCCACCAGACTACTTTGGCTCTTGGGAGTAGGAAAACTTGCCAAAAAGCATCTCTATCCCCGATGTGCTGTTCCCACAGGAACTGCTCTGAATAATTTCTTGTCGTTCAGTTTTGAGTACCTCAAAGTACTGACAAACTTTAAAAAACTTATTGTCAGGAAATTGAGGTGTAAAATAAAGGACTAGAAATGAAGGCTTGGATGGATTAAATAAGTGTACAGGTTGGTTACACAATGAACTGTCAAGAATATGGTGATAATCACCTTATCTTTCCAGTCGCATGGAAAATACCAAAGGGGGAAAAAAGAAGCTACTTGGGTTGTTAAAGTTTTAACTAACTACAGCAAGATGAATCAAAGAAGAAATTTAAAGGCAGTACACTCATACATTTAGAACAACCAAGAAAAAATGAGTGCGTGAAGTCCCAGGTACTACTTTCAATAACACTGAAGAAGGCACTTTATCTGAGAACAGACAGAGGAATCTAAATTAAACACGTATTGGAATTGAAACAAACAAAATCATTTTTAAAAGCTCCTCCTAGATTCCCTCTACAAGTTTTCACAGTACTGTGCATAAGCAACCATGGGGGTTTCACAGAGCTAGTTAGGCAAAAAGATGGGCACAGGATTGGAACGAACAATCTGAGTCGCCGTGTGTAATCTTCTGCTATTTAAAGCAACTGTATGTATCATGCCAATTTTGCTGGTAAGACCCCCTCTTCAAAATCTCCTGTCCCCTCCACACTACTTGAATAGTCACTTCTGTCCTGAACACTCTCACTTCCAGCCTAAATTTATGCAGGGCTAGTTTACACTCATTTGTACTTGTTCTAACAGTGTCCCGTAGCTTAAACAGCTTTTCTCCCTTCCTGAAGCCTTCTCTGCCTTTCCCTAACACACTTAAAAGTATGAAAGAGAAATCATATCCTCTCTCAGTTTTTGTTTCATTAAGCCAAACGTGGCACACTTTCTTAGTCTCATCTTGCAAGATAAGCTTTCCATTTCCTGATCACCCCCACAGCCCATCTCTGTTGCTGTTTCAATTAATTCATTTTTCCTGGGGAAAAAAAAGTGTTAGGGCTAGTAGCCTGTTGGTCCTTCCCAGTTCACACCTATCCTCAATACTTTTTTGTGTCGTGTCCCTGGATATGCAGTTCAGATTTAGGCAGTGTCTACTTTACACCATCCTGACAAAAAACCCCAACAATTACAGATTACATACTATTATTTCAGACATGGTAACAAGCTACTGTTTCTAAACACTAAGTTCGGGAAAGCAGCATATAGTGCTTATTTGTGTCATACGCTTAAGTACTACACAATCTTTCACAGCCAAGTGACCACCAAGAAACTAAAGCTTGCTTCTTAGTACAATAATAAAATATATTAATTCTAGTAACCCACCCATTTTTATCTACAGGGATTTTGGAAACTCGAGTTTTCGGATTCTGCATATACCTACACATTCAGAGAAACTGACAGGTTGTTTAGCTCAGTTACCTAACGCAGATCTAAAGTAACAAGCTGATGTGAACTGAAACTCCTATCAACTTAATGCATATCTGGTTACTTCCAAAGTGACCAAAGAAAGATTTGGAAGTGTGTTATTGGACAGTAGCCATGTTCACTGCACAAACCCCACCACGGACCAAGCCCTCCAGCTAAAACAGGTTAGGGATTGGAGAGAGTGTACATCAGGTAGCTTTGCTAATCCCCTTCTTCTCTGGGAAGATTCTCCTTAATATCCCAGCTATCCTACATGAAGAAAGACACAGCAAACCCCCAAAGCTGGGGCATGGATACTATGCTTAATGGCAGCATCTTACACTGACGTGTAGAGAGAAGTACCCTGTCTACAGTCTGACGGTTGAGGAATTCAGGCATCCAACGTCAACACTTGCATTTCCCTTCCTGGTGTCACCAACTACCAACAACTATATAAGCAACTCCTGACTCAACGGACACACACAGACTGTGCAAAAGCAATAGCATCCACACACAAACCCCCACAAAATATTAATTTACACAGTTTCAACCCGTTAGTTTTAACAAATCACTCAAGAGCGACTCAGTTGCTTAAAAAGTGATGGCATCATTATGTGAAATAACAAACATTCTGCAATTAATTACTAAAATTAACTAGATGTCCAAAAGACTGCAGTCCTGAATATAAATGATGTATTCACATGTAAGACATGCAACAAGTACGACATCTCATACTTCAGCATACATGAGTATTACCAAGTATTAGTGTCCCCCAACCAAGGTATTTATTATGACAAAATATTTAGTCTTTGTTTTGAAACAGACTTTTGTAAGACAATGTTGTACCTTCCAAATATTCACATTTTTAAGAAATCAAAACGAAACGGTCCTCTCCTACACACACCCTCAAGAGTCCGGACGATACTCATTCATTAGCTGACAATGAACAGACAGGTAACAGAAGTACATTGTTACACTCAGTACAGGTAATACCTTCAAACTTATTGCCAGTAGTCAATGAACCTGCTGTAGCACCAGTTATTAGCTGATTAACAGATCAGATAATAACTCTTCCATTCATTTCCAGATGTTCTACCTAGAAAGCGCTCCATGAAGAGAAATATCTCACACACACAAAAAAACTTAAACCGTTTCATTCTGAAAGCTTTCTAACTACCTAACGGACGGATACCATACACAACAGTCTACCTGTACTACTATTATGTTACACTCCAGTGAGGTTATTTCAGTCACATCTTCAGTACACTTGGGTTTTTTTATACTTGTGAGAAACAAAACACCTCTACTTAAATGTTGTTCATAACAGTCCATAACTAGCGTATTTCAGCTTCCAGTGTGACAGCCTTCCTCAGCTAAATATGAAAACAGGGCCCAAAAATTCTAATTCATAGTGCAAATAATTACAGCACTTATGATTCACCCCATACCATGAAATGTGATTTTTATCACTGTTAAGTACATTAGTTAAATTTGAAACAACAAAGGAGCTTTTAGATTATTGTTTTACAAAAAAGACAAAGGACAAAATTAACTCACCATTAATGCTTTGGAACTAATAAGTCTAATTTTTAAGTTTATTGAAGCAAATGGATACTTTTGTACTGATGTGAGTAATTAAAGTACAAGAGCTTCAGAGACTCAAGAGATGTAATGCAGCCCTTTTATCAAAGGCAGTCACTCTATCTCGGCCTGACAGTTAACAGCATATGATCTAGTAAACAAATACTTTCACACAGTACAAAAGTGCCATTAAAGGCCAGAACTGTCAACACAAATTCCATTCTTACAAGAGAAAAAAAATACATAAACTGTTGATCACCTCTGGTTGCCTTAACTAGCATGGAGGTTGTCATGGAAACATTTCTGCGAAGTTCACAGTGATGAAACACAAACACTTCCAGTTTAATTGCTATTAGGTTTAGCATACCAGAGTTTATTTATACTCAAAGAGCATTATGATAAAATGCAGTAGAAAGTAAAGCTAGTAATGATCTGGCATAACAAAGCCAACGGATTTAAGAAAGAAAGAAAGGAAAGGAAGAAAGGAAAGGAAGAAAGGAAGAAAGGAAGGAAGAAAGGAAGAAAGGAAAGGAAGAAAGAAAGGAAGAAAGAAAGGAAGAAAGGAAGGAAGAAAGGAAGGAAGAAAGGAAGGAAGAAAGGAAGAAGGGAAGAAAGGAAGAAAGGAAGAAAGAGAAAATAAAGCCAAATAAGAAGACTTTTTTATTAAGCTGAAACAAGACAAAATGAATTACCCCTCTCCCAAAAACATTAACTTAACTTTCAGCAAGAACATGACTTGTCCATGACATTTTTAACATAACTATATTAACGTTCGGATGTGTGAATTTACTAAAGAAATAAAAATTCTTCAAACAAAGAAGTATGTATTTTAACTCCCCGATATGTAAGGATTTAGTATACAAATTCAAAACAGATTCTTAAAAAAACCTGTAGCATCATGTTAACTTCTGTAGCACACATCACGAGAATCCCATGCAGAGGCACCTCTTTTTTCCAGTTAGAATAGACCTAGTCCTGCTATTTTCTTACCAACAGAGCTCCCCCAGAACAAATGACAACTCCGTTGTCCTTGCAGACAAATTGAGCCCAATAAGATTTCAAATAATAGTGCTGACTGACTACATGAAAGTAAGTCAGGGAGAGCTTAATTTTATTTCATTACAGTTAATGGGAATTCACTTTTACTTTATTAGAATTAAACAAAATTTATAGGGATGCATGAAAGTTACTAACCAAAATCTGCAGGTTCCTTTCATTATAAACCAATTTTATTTTTTAATAATACTACATTCATTCCTAGTGCATAATTTAAGTTAATGCAGAAGCTTTAATAAATTCCACTGACTTTTTATCTGTTTTCATTAGCAGAAGTTTACTCAACTCAGCTGACAGCCTGAAACACTGAGAATCTGAGCAGAGGTCAGGGGTTGGGAAGAGCGACTGCAACCAGTCAGTGCACTGAAGTGCGTAAGGCACAAGTACAGGAGGAGGATTCAGACGTGGTGCTACAGGGGTAGGCTAAACATGGATGGGAAGCAGGAAAAAGAAATCAAGTAGGATGCATCGCACTTACTTTACAGACATCAGCAAGTTCCTGGCTGCTGACGCTGGCATACAAGTTTGGGAATTCAATCTATTGCCCATAACCTGCCACCAATTTTTGTCATTTGCATGAGTGATATGCTTTGAACAAAGATATGGAAGGGAAAATGATCTATAATGAAATAACTATATTTTTAATCATTTTCTCCTATCAGCTTGTTACATCTAATGTCAAAGTAAAAATACATTTATCTTTACAATTACCATATTTATGCCTCTTAATTCTGTTTTTTCTTTTCCCATTTGCCCCTCTTGCATTTATGCATTCTCCACTTCTCTTCTTGCTGATGTTCCTGACAATCATCATTCTCCCCTTCCCAGCCACAAAAGTTATCATAAATGAAATTGTTAACGTTGAATTTTAAAGACCATCATTAGGCTTAGAAGAAGTACCTAAAAAAGGATTAATGAAGAAAAAGGAATAAGTACAAAGTCAGTGTTTCAGATTACCAGCAGAGTCAAGAAAATAACACAGTAACAAGTTTACATTCTCAAGATTACAATTATTATCCCAACATGAATATATGGATTTGAAATGAAAGCTTAAATATGGAGCAATTTGAAAAATACCACAAACATTTTTGTAAAGTAGGCTGATATCCACTATGTAGAAAATAATTTCTTTCATACTACTTTTATTAGCTAGCTATACTTCAGCTCCTACTACATAATTTAGCTTCTAAGATGCTACTTCCTGTTAATTAATAATATGCTTCTGATCTATACAAACATTATTTCTGTGAAAATTACTGGAAGACAGCAGTTTCTTTAACCTCGATACGCTGTTCTGCAGTATTACCATGGTCATTATTGCAGAATCTGAATGTACCCGCTTCTGTCACTGCAATGTATTTGTCTTCTGGCCCTCTTCCCACAAGGGAGAAATATGCAGATGAGTGTCCTGCTTTGTTAAAGCCCTTTTCTGTTCTACTTCCATTAACTATTTTGTCCTAGGGGCTACTGGAAAGTTGGTCTGTTCGGAGAATACACATACAAATAAATACTAATTTTAAAAGACTTTGGATTAGAAATGAAATATGATTAAAATCATGATGGTCTTCAGTTCTTCTTTCTTCAAGACCTGGACATCTCCCTGAGCAAGGTCTCTACTCTGCACAGAAGATGTTTAGCCTTTCGATCACAGGGAGCTCCTTTTTTCCGGAGAAGCCCAGTGATCCAACACAGGCTCTACTCTCGAGCTCACAGGGAACCAGGCCAAGAACTCTGAAAATAAATACCAAGACGCCACACATCTTCCAAAGTCTTGTGAGGAGATGCCAGAGAAATCAGAAGACCGACGTATTTAACTGAAGACAGCAAGTACTGCCTACTTCAACACTTTCAACCACTACATCTTCACACGCAGGTGCACCACAGCGGTGGTACTGAAAGCACAGCTTGCAAAAGGTAGGGCTACTGAAAATTACATCACCACCTGACAAGATAGTGGAGTCTCCTAGCTTACAGAGTCTTAAATCCGGGTAAATTCCCCATGAAAAGACACGTTTGGGAGTTTTTATGCATCCGTTGAACAGGTGTGTCACAATTGTTCACAATACCTCACAATGAGATCTATGATAATATATCATTATTCCAAGTAATACTTCCCTAAACTCTCTAAACGCGTTGTCTAGGGAGAGCCTGATAGGTGGTTATAAAATCTATGATTGTTTTGTCTCCAGGTTCACAAGTGAGATACCCGAGACACCTTCTCATTCAGTTTTCTTAGCGGAAGGCCATTCAGAAAAGATGAAACAAATGCCACGTGCTGTTAGCTCCATCTGGACCTGGGAAGGACGTCCCACCAGGAACACGTGGTGGGAGATCACAGTGACATTTAGTCTCAGACACATCCCAGCGCAGGCTCGTTCTGCTGGTGGCAGGTCTTGCAGTGATGAGGACCAACGCTACCTCACATTGGTCTGTGCTGCCTGATGTAGCTCTGGCTGACGTGGCAGTTTCTTCCCTGAAGGTGTCCATTCTGGTTGCTTCTGGTTATTTTCTTCATTTCCTTGGGTTTTTCTTCCCAGTTCAAGATACGGCAAGTCGTGGAACAGGAGAAGCCTGGGAAGGGCTGGATGGGAAAATGGCTCATAGGCTTAGCCAATGTAAGGGGAAAGCCAGGACAGCCGAGGAGTCATAATTATCTTTGATTACTAAAGTGAGAAAGTTGAAGCAGCAGCATGAGACTGCAATGCTTCAGTGCTGACAGAAACCAACAGAGAAAAAGGAAAATGGAAGCAAAGACAACCGATTGCAGTTTTTGGTGACACATTTACTTGAAACAAGCTGTCCGTGAGGCCATGTTCCTCCAGCTGCCACTCTCTGTTTTGGCTGGCGAAGGCAAGAAGGGAGAACAGGAGGCAGACACGGCTGAATGCTAAGCGGTGAGCTAAACCTGCCACGTGGCTTCCTGACGAAGAGGCCACGCAAGTCAGGAGACCGGGACTGGGAGTCCAGGACTCTGTGACAGAGCAGAGTTCCCCGACAGCTTACTGCTTGGTGGCCCCCGTGTGAAAGGTGAAGGAGGTATGGAGGAAACCCCACCTCCCTTTCAGGCTTTGATTGCCGTTTTCTCATCCGTTTCCAGCTCCTCAACGACAAAATATGACCCTACGCACACCTAAACCACATCTTTTCTAGACTAAACCAGTCACTTTGAGCCAATCCTAGTGCTCTGCACCCTCTTGGCAATGAAGAAAAAAGGGGCCAGAAGAAGGGAGAACAAAACCCATTACTGAGTATCAAGATCCCTGATTATTTCCTTGTTTGATAACAAAAAACAAAATGAGATTTACTGAAGATGGAAGTGGAACAACAGACACACTCCAGTATGCTGTCTTAAATATACTTCAGTACAAATGAGAAAAAAAATAATTCAACTACACTAATAGCATCTAGAGCTTCTGTATCACCACCCCAAGTGATTCAAATCCTTTGAATTTTAGGCATTTGTTTCCCAAGAGATTAAATGTTTAAGGCACAAAAGCTGTTAAGATTATGACTGTTTACCTCATTGGTGGCAGCACCTTCACAGGTGAGCAACAACAAGCTCATTCTCACTTTCACTCAAATTCATTCTCTCTCTCAGTGGAATGATGTTGCAAAGAGAGAGGATGGTACCTTTATTTTAAAAATGTTACTTGCCATATTAATTAAAAACTACATAATCAATTCATTTATGGGTTTTTTTGTAGCACGATGGCAGACTGTTAGGGACAGTTCCAGAAACAAAAACAGAAGGGAAAGGAAATAAACCTCTGAGGAAAAAAAGTGATAAATTTAAAAAAAAAAATTGCAATGCTGTTAATATTGTCACTGGCAAACACATACTAGCAAGTTTACAGCTGATGTATTCCAGGCTACACCAAAAATTATGTATGTGTAAAATGTTCATAATAGTGTATAAAAAGTCTAAAATTTATTAAGGTTTCATGCTGATCCTCCAGTCTGGCAAATGTTTGTAAAAAGAAAAAAAAACACAGTGTTAAGTAAACATTTCAGGCCTCAACCTTCTTTATATGCCTTTGAACCTTTGCTTTCATGTGCAATACCTGACAGCCCACTGAGAATAAATGCTGAAAGCCCCAAAGATGGGTAAAACAGAATTTCTGACTCAGGAAATAAAGATCAGCTGAGTACGATTCCCATATGGCAAACCAGATCAATGGAAAGCAAGACCAAAATTTACAATATCTATACTGTGCAGTACAACATGGAGGTTGCCTTTTATTGCTGGTAGCAAAACTCCCAGTGGCCAAGAATAAAAGCAGACACAAAGATTATATATCCACTAATGGTGAACTCTAAAAACACACATGGATAGATTTCAGAGTAGAAAAAGGAATAAGAGAAAAATTTGAGCCTTTATTTAGTGTTACTGCATACCAATCAGCAATTAGAGCAATCAACTTCCAGCACAAAATCCAGGATTATTAATATAAAGGCATGTTTTCAAAGCCAAGGGGGAAAAAAACCCCAGCAGATCGGATTACCTGATATGAAAAGAAACAGTCTTTGCTGTAAAACTGAAACAGCTTCAAGGCTACTTTTGTGATAGCATGTGTGGCTGAATGTGAGAGAATGTATAACAATATTATTACTTTTATTTCAAGATTTCCTGTAAAACCTCAGGTCATGCTCATGAAGACTTCCTTAAAAAGCAATGATAAATCTGATGAACAATTTCTAGAAGCTGAAAGAAGGACAATGGGCAGGGGGGAGGTGATTAAGCAGTCCTCAGTGACTGAATGGGCACAGCAACACTCCGACTTGGGTTAGCAGGAATCGTCTGTCAGGAATCCCAAAGCAATGCACCTGGCTATCTCTGCTGGGGTCTCAGAGGGCACAAGTAGTAAGAAGTCCGCAAGCAAAGGAAAAAAGCTTAACTTTTCCAACTCTTCTAATACAGCTCAGATGGAAATGCATTGAAGGGAAATTCTTAAAAAGAAAAAAAAAAATTAAGTAAATATATAACAGATCAAATTAAAAAGACATAAAATCACTTTCAAATCTCAGTAAAATATTTGGTGTATTCTAGCTTTAAAGTCTCAACAAAATAAAACGAAAGCTCACAGTGTCTCCGACCTACCTCACGTTACCCTACTCCACTGTTTTGCATTTGAGAAAAAAGAGAGCCACAGCAACGCAAGAGCCCTGTGGTCCCCCAGACACCAGAACTGGCCACTCCAGGATGTCCAGAGAGACATGAGGGTGGAGGTCAAAAGTAGGAACTTCATAGTAACGTTGTGTCCTCAATCCCTCTAAAATAAACAAATTAAATACCCCGATGGTATATACGGACAAAGATAATTTGCCTAAGTATTTCCAAAAGAGTTTTTCCAGTAGGTGGAAATATACCCTATACACATAAAATACAACAGTGTACATGACAGAGATTTTACTGGCATCCAACCTGGATGATCTTCATAACAGCAGGTATCACCACTGGGGAACAACGCAGTCAAGTCAATCCTGGCTTTGAAAACCTCAATACTTAAGCATGTGGCTATGTATTAATATGTATTTTCTGCGGTACATCAACAATGGTGTGACATACTTCAAGCATAACCAGAGGCTGCAAATGCTGCCACTAAAGAGCAATATAGAAACAGCAAAGAACAGTAATATTTGAAGAACTTTATGAAAGATCCTCTTCCACAAGAGAACTCATAAAGGAGGACCTTGTAAAAATTCTGGACCCCACCAGCCCACCACTCACCCAGAACAGGTTATTTTCCCCCTGTCACGAACAGCACGCCACTGCTATGAGCTGGACCACAACTTTGTGCAGTCAGAAGATAGTGTATAGTCTCCTCCACAGGACTAATAAGCTCTCGCCTCCTTTCCTGGGCAACATTAGTATTCACGTAGTGAAATAACTGCAGCGTCATCTTTGACTTACACATTTCTCTCAGTCTTCAGACACAAGCATCTAGGTCCCACAGATTCACAAATTTACAAAATATTTACATGTAAATATCGTAGGATCTTTACAAATACTTTCTTTAAAGTATGTCTCTCCTCTCAAACTGTACGGCTATTATACTCCCATCCCTCTTATTTCAGATCTTGTTCCTATCTTTTCTTCTAATCTTGACAAATGCAATCTCGTTCCACTGACATAAATCCAGTTTCCCATTATATATTAATCACTCATCTTCCATGTCAAAGCCTACCTATCATCTCTCATTCCATATCTAGAGGAAAACTCCCTTCTCCTTTAGGTCCAGGCTGCCAGCTTCCATCATCTATGTGTTATTTTTTCAATTAAGTGTCTTCAGGCTTTTTATCCAGGCTGACACCTCACACATCTGTGTACGTCCACAAGACTAACTTATTAACCTCTTTCAAACTGCTTTGGCAGGAGACCTCTGGAAAATTTTAAAACAGATTATTTGCTGATATGCTATGGTAACTCCTTGTTTTCCTGTCTTGCCCTGTCTGTTCCTACCTTTTGTCTCTACCCATATGTTTAAATGTTCCCACTTGTGGGTTGGGACTCACAGTGGTTCTGTGCACAGCACCTAGCGGTGGCCTCCCAGTTCACATCCAGTGCTCTGAAACACTGTGAAAGGACAGACATGGAATTAATGAATACTGATATGCCAATAAGCACACTAAGCACTCTCCTGCTTCTTCCAAAAGAAAAACCGGCAGTCAAACCAACACTAACATTGACACATTTTCTGGTTGTAAGGAACTGCTGGAATAATTCCTTCACCAAATTTGAGTGTGTGCTAGAAAAGCCCTTAAATCACAATCTGAAGTTTCCCAGTTAAATCTACTTTGAAGTCCTTAATAATGCCTTCTTGCAAGTAACTACTCTCAGCGTTAAAAACTGCTCTTCTCCTAGCAGACTTTGTTATGCCTCTATAAAGTGGACCGACAATCCCGTTACCAACTTTCTCCTCTCCATACGGTCTCTTTTCCATATAGTTTTTTAAGAAACTATTAAAAAAAAAGTTAACACCAAAAAAAGAAGGATGGAATTTAGGCAGAAACATCGAACCTTGTTATTCCTATTTGAGATATATTTTTATACATCCAAGTGTATAAAGTTGCAATTTAAATTTAAAATGTCCATATTCATCTGATCAGGCAGCATAAATACACGTCTTTTTTCCAGAGTCACAACTTCCCACTCTGGATACAGGCCCCAATATTGAAAGCAAAACCTGCAATAATGTCTCTAGATGTATGCCCTTGCGTTTGCTTGTACTTAAAACACTTTATCTGGTCAGGGCTCATATACTATTCCAATTGCTAAGTATTATTTCCTGTCTTCTTAATTATGTACTTGTTTTATGCTGTATCAATTTACATATTTCCTCCCCACTTTTTTAAATTTTTGATCAGCTTCGTATTTTACTTTCACAGAACCAGCAAGTTATAAACATTCACGACACCTTCAAGTCATTAAAAAAAAAAGGAAATCCTTCAAAAATACCAGACTATTCTTTTCCATTTATTATTCTGTATTACTTTCTTATAATTTTAAAAACTTTTTTCCTAAAATCACAGTTGTAGGAGGAAATGAAGCTGTGCCACTCAACAAAAGCAAGAACCAAAGCAAGAAAACTGTTATCAAGTAACACGCAATTATGAGAAACAGTTTCAACTCTCACTTATGAATCAGATGTTCAAAGATTTTCAGTATCTAAAAATACAGCACATCCTTCTCTCACATTTTTATCCCTGCGGTATAAAAATCAAAAAAAGCAAATTAGAGACACACCTCCAAACTGTAAACGGACTTTATGTTCCATCCCTCTATTACAAGCTGAATGGTGTTCCTACCAAACCAACTTCCCACACGGCATGCAAGATCAATGCAGGTCCAGCCTCTTCTCTGATGAGCCCCAGCTGCAGAGGATGGAAATCTTGCACTGCAGAACATATGGGTTACCAAGTTTTAATAGCCTGATTCTGTAACACTCGGTTCAGGAAGTTTTTACACATCCTATTAATTATAATAATATCAGTGAGGCTTACCCAGCAAACAAGCCAAAGCAGCTGAGCTCTGCAAGAAGTTTTTCAAAGGTATAATGGAGTTAACCAAAGGGCATTAGTAACGAGTGAAGGAAAAGAGGGGGGGGGAGATAATAAAAACAGGCAATCAGCTACAAAACATGAGATGAGACTTGAAGGCTACTATTCCCTCTTTCAAGCATAAGATTGATTTTCTACTGCATCCCTAAGCAAATTACTTGAATCTTTAGCCTTACAGAAATCAGGTTCCACTTTAAGTTTTTCCTGATACATCTGACATTTCAGCTGACAGAAATTGTACAATGATTTCAGTAAAAATGTGACGGTTTCTTGTGCTATCACTGTATTTTATGCAGCTTCTTCACTTTGTGGTATACCTCTAGTTAGGCAGAAGTTTCAGGACTCTCCTTCTGTGAGGAAACACTCCCTTTTCTAGAATCATCCCCTCCACTGTTAGGATCCACTTTAAACAAGCACGAGAGGAAAGAACACTGAAAAAGTACGAGCAAGCGAAAGCAAACAGAAAAATTTCAGAGCTACACTCCTCAGAATTAGCAGTGCTCTTGAAAACTTCCAAAAGCAAAGATTAAAAGGGATTACAACAGAGGACGGTTCCTTTGACCCATATTCTGGCTTCCAGAAGTAAGGATCTCTCAGCGGGATTACAGGAGACGCTTGCTCAGCGCCTCAGCCCTGACACGGCATGGCCACTGTGCAGGGAGGACATCACCTGCTCGCCACAGCTCTCCTCCAAAAGCCCCCTCTGGGCCATCCAGGAGGGCTACAGCTACAGCTCTCACGCTCTGCGTTTTCCAAGACCTGTATTTTTTATAGCTGGACATGAAATGAGTTAAAGCCCTTTGGAGAGCTAGAAGTTAAGCTGTCTGCACAGACATAACCTTTGTATTTTCTGACAGTTCTATAGCAAAGAAAATGCATCGTAATCCCAGAAGTTCAAAAGCCCTTACCTGGTCTTAAAAAACGAAGAACGGAAGTTCCCTTCCCCTCTTCCTCCATTAGCAGGATTATTTATTTATTTGTTCATTTATTTGCATTATTTTGAACAGATTTTTCCATCTGGCCTGTCTTCAGATTTCAGAAGTCTCCTGTCTGCTCACTATGTCTGTATGTGAAAATTAGTGTACTGCCAACACCAGGAGGTCATTTATATGTTCTCCTTTGCACAGACAAATCCATATACAGTGACGACACAGCTTTTTTCTCAACTACACAAGTATTTGTGAGACATTAGAGGAATGCGAGGCACCAGGATTCCTGGCTTCTACTTTCTAAGAGCAGCACATGGTCAAACACCTCCAAAGATGAACAGTAACAGCATCATCCTTGACATCATCAGCAATGGCGGGGCTCCACCCTCTATGTGGGAACCATGGGCTCCTACTTGGGCCAAGCTAACCAAGTCAATTACCATTAATCCTTTGTAGGGAGGGTCACACTGTATCAATGTGACTTACCCAAGAATTCAGCCCGGTACGTGTTTTCTGAAAGGCAATGCCATAAAGCAGATGGGCCACAGGTCTCCCTCCCAGACTACGCACCTGAATCTTATTTTACATTCTGTATGAAGTGACTTTACTGCGAACATTCATCCATCCATCCATTTTACAAGTAAGATAACAGAGAGTTATGTCCTTTAATGAAAGAGTACTAAGCCTTAATGAATACTAATTAGCAGGGAAGGCATACGCATTTTAACAATATTCAATGTAAGAGATAGGCCTATTATTCTTGTTTCTATTAAATCTGCTTAAATAAAAAGATACTTGAATGAAAACAGGATGATCTTTTTCTCTTTCTAAATAAACAAAATCGCATAAAAGCAAGAGCTTCCACAATGTAGTTTACAGCAGGTGCAGAAACTGCGTTTCAAGAAATAAATTTGCACTGCTTAGTATTTGTTTCAGTTTGCAGTCATTTGTTATTGTTTTGAATCTTATTTATTTACTTAAACACTGAAGTTATTAGTGGTCAAATTTAACAGCCCATACAGGCATACAACCATCAACAAAAAATTAAACTAAAAAAATACAATAGTCTGTATAAGATTACACTGAACTGCAAACAGAAGCGGCAAAAGCAATTAATCAGCCTTAAATGAGCAAAAGCTCTAGATCAACAACAGGGCTTAAAACAAATTAAAACTTTGCAAATTGTCAGAGAAATAGCTTTTTTATTTCAAGTATACTGAATTTTAACAGTCTTCATACTGTTAAAATTGCAACCCAAAGACAGAAACACTGCTTATGTAGTTACTATATATATAGGTGCTGCTAGAATTTTTTTTTAACTTCTTCCCACCAACAACAAAAACGCAGTCCTTAAATGAAGCTTACAGTGGAAGAAGCAATAGCTTTGATGTTATATCACAATAATCAAACTGGTCAAGTCAAAAGTACTTTTTTGAACACATTGATTTGCAGTATGGCTAACAGTTGGGTTTTGTTTGTGATATTTTTGCTCCTTTTGTGAAGTTCACTGAAACTATATGTGATTTGTGATGTAGGAATCAAAAAGCACAATTTTCAGTTATGCAAAACATGTTTTGTGGGAAATGGATGGTAGAGCTGGAAGCAGCTTGGACACAATTATTAGCTGTTTTGCACAGGTCTTATTACAAGACGTACACACACATGAAGTATATTTAACTTAAAGAATTTATTTTAAAGCATTAGAAAATTCCAAGATTAATTATGAACACTTATGTACAAGCTTTCTCTCCAATCTTCTATGACAAACTGAACATTGCAAACTACCATCACTGTACTCAAAATGCACAGAAGGCTTTGCAACAATGATATTTATTTGATGCTCTTCAGCAATAACAGGACTTCCACCTTCCAAGCATCATACCCACATTAAGCCTGTAGATACACTACAGGAAATACCAAAAGAGAGGTCTCACAGCAGGTTAAGGAAATCATTTCCATTCTTTCTATAGTTGAAACAAACAGATGATTTGGGGGCTAATTCAACAAGAATTGTTTTCCAAATCAACATCATCACTCATTTTTTTTCAGTTTTCTTTTACTGGCTACGTGTGGTGCTTTTGACTTGAAATACAATCCAAAACAGCAACACAGGAGAAAGAGGCTTACTCAGTACCTGACTTTGACGCTGCACAAGGAGGAAGACCAAGAGTCAATTTGCAGCAAAGCCCAGAGAGGCTGTTCCATCCTGTTGGCTTGATGTCCCTTCAACTCATGGACTAGGCTTTTGAAATCTATGTCAAGAGGGCTGGCCAGAAGAAACACTAAAGTTTACCATCGTAAGATGATTCTCCACTAGCCTTTCACCTGCCTCTTCCATTCACACTTCTTATTTCCCAATAATCTTAGTGAGCCGGGATGTCCTGGCTGAGATGAAGAAACACATGACAAACGCTATTGCAGATGATGCACCAGCAATCACAGTCTCCAATGCAGGCCCACAAGCCTTCATCCCAACCTTGCGGTCTGCAGCCATCTGCAGACCTGTACTTCTCTGTTTAAGGAGCAAACCAGACTCCTTAAACTCCGGGGTCTCCAACCCTGGGCTGCAAGTTGTTGTCACTGGTGAAACCAGTTCTTTGCCACGCTGAGAAGTAATCCAGCCTGAGCTGGCGAGTACCTGAGCCTGAGAAGAGGGAAACCCTCCATAACACTTACCCCAGGAGAGTCCCCTAACCACCAGCCTGCCAGAGAGAGCGGGGAGGTGGAAGCTTTCAGCTGCTCCTCTGGTGAGGCTGGGCCACTGAGGGAAGAGCACGAAATGTCCACCAGGAGGCCAAGTATGGAGCTCACCAGTAACCGCGTACTGGTACACAGGACAGGGACAGGCTTTGGTCCTTCCTCAGGATATCTCTGGCCCAGCACGCTCAAGTCCCCAAATAAAGTGTGTGAAACACCACCAGAGAAACTGAACTCAGCACCTCTGCATGGTCCAATTGTGCTGTTGGGTTTCTTGTCCATCTCCGTCATGACTCAAGTCCATTTTAGAGCTCAAAGGCCTACACTACAGTTACACCTTGATACCGTATTAAGCAAACTAACAGGAAACAGTGCACTAGATGAGAAATACCCTGCATGAAGAAACAACCCACCAAGGAAAAACACTGACACTCTCTTAAAGAATGTATTTTCCCACACGCTTCTATTCTTAGGAGCTCAGGTTAGAAGGGTAAAATGAACACTTTCCTCATGCAGTTCAACTATTCTTTGTGCGAAAGGCTAATTTCAGAGATATCCAATTTCTCTCAGAAGTAATTTCTGCACACATTTAAATAATTCACAAGGAAAATGCACTGTCTATTGAGAGGATGATAACATTTGTTTAGATCAACCAAAAAGCCAGATGTGAGCAATACTGCAACACCACCAAAAAAAAAAAAAAGAAAGGGGTTTAGCTATTTTTCCTCATTTGAACAGTATCTCTTTCATCAGGTCATTAGCTTCTTAATTTTTCTTCTGTGTAAGTGTCAGGGCTGTAACAAACAAGTGCAGAATCCCGGCAGGTGGTGAGAAACATAATGATCTCTAAACATGATAGACAACACAAAAACCTTGTTTCTGCTCTCCTTTGTCCAGACAGTCTTAACTTAGACTGAAGAAACACTTCCAGTCCTCATCCAAGGGTCTCCCTTTAGAGAAGCCAACTTAGTTCTCACAGTTACTCTGCATGGAGTAGGGCTAATTTCTCAGTCTCCAAAGCCTTTCAGCAAGTGAATGGGAAGCAGCAGATAGATTAAATTAGAAGATCAGAGTTTACAGTCATTGAGCTTCAGAAAGCAATTTACTGGCATTCTCTATTTAATTATATCAACACCTCATAACCATTAATGAATTTATCTTTACTGCACTGAGATTAAGTAACTCTATCATAAAGTTCCACAAGAAGTCCACATCTGAGCCAAGAAATACACCTATAAATTTTAGGATGGCACTTTGTCTACATCATCATCATTCTTCACAATGTTAAAAGCAGTTAATTTCAACCTCATGAGCCATGACTGCTGCCCCCTTCCCCACCTACTTAAGATAAAAAATGTTTGTTTCTCTTATGGCCATTCTTGCCCATTACATCCCTATTGCCGTGCTTACCCCTGACAACAGTTTATTGAACGTAAGAAAAACAAGTACAGGCCAATAGCCTGACATGTGTAAAACCTGTTCCCCCCTCCAACCCGCAATGCCCCCTTGAGGCAAAAGGGAAGGGAAACGAAAAAGCTGAACAGTGGGGAAAAAAGCTTTCTGCACTAACAGGGAAAAAAGAAAATATGAATCCAAACAAAGACTGTCCACGCTTATGACACTCATCTTCTCTTTCTCTGTTGGGGAGTTTTTCCTGACCTCCTTTCTGGTATGAAACGTCATTGCCTTCACCACTGTTTAGAGCAGTTTCAAGAAGGGTGCAGGGAGGCACATTCCGAAATCCCTTCCATGTATACCAAATTCTATATATACACTTAGGTAACCGGTTTAAAAAAAAAAAAACAAAAAAAGGACAAATACTTAATTTTAACTTACAACTCTAAACCAACCCACAATTCTACAAGGCAATCAAAGGCAGACAAACTAATATCCATAGATCTGAGCAAAAGTACCAACATCTGTTTTTCATAAAAATTAATCTTTAAATCTATTATAATCTAGTGATCCCTACAGACCTCCAACAGACATGGCCAATGCCTATTTATCAAGAATTAAACAAGAAAAGTAAAGATTTCTGGGAGGCTTTCAATTTTGTGCCTAAAGTCTTGGGTTTAGGTTGCTCTACTTGAAATGTAGAGAAAGAACTGTGATTTATCTACCATATCTGATACGCTTTTTGTATTTTTGTATGCATTAGAAGTACAAAAACTCTGGAGACAGTAATTTGCACCAGGTTCATAATTACCGGTGAGAAAGATATTGGAGAACAAAACAGATTTTCTCAATATACTGTACCATCTTCTGCTAGCAGACACACACAAAACACAATGAGAACAAATTACATTCAGACGGTACTAATGTTCAGGATTTTAATATCGCTCTCCTTACTACAACTATATAAAACTCTCTGCATAAAGGTTACCTCTAACACATCTTCCAACTCTTAAACACATTAAAAAACACCCTTATTACATTGTACATTTAACCACAACACAAGAAAAGGTTAGCTCCCAATAATAACCTTATAAAGAAAGTACAGTATCAGTTAAATGGATTTTAAGTAAGGGTCCAAGATCATATTAGGCAGCAATTATAAGCTACAAATTGTATTTCATATCTTCAGCAAGAGTTAGCACAAGTCTTGCTGAGTCAAATCTCTGCTATAAAACCCCTTGCCGTGTTTTAAATGCCGCGAGCAGCTGAGCCCTGAGGGGTTAAAGCTAATGCTAAAGGTAGAGGCTTCAGGAGTTGACCAGGTATCTCCTGGCCATAGATCTAAGCGTGTCAGTCATGGGCAAATGTATCGTACTGTGTTCGCCAGCGTCGGCCAGGAGTAATAGATCAAGTTCATCAGCTGTTGCGGAGCCTACCGGGGCAGCAGCAGGGCAAAACATTATTTTCACTGCGCCTACAGCCATCTGAGCAGTAAAGGTGACACTGGATGGTGACTCACTATTTCCATCCGTCAAAGGAAAGTAAACACATTAGAAGTGACAAAGAGGCGTCGGGAGTGAAAAGAAGTGAAAAACGAGCCCACCCCAATCAGAAGGCCTCAACGAAGGAGCGACCACAGCCCCCCAACTTAGCAAAGCAGCCGTCCTTGCAGCCTGGCCCAAAGCATCACCTACACACGCCACGAGCCACCGCTCCCCGCAGCCAGGCTTTCAGCCCACGCCTCGCCGCCGGGAAAGTCCCCCCCAGCCCACCACGGGGAAGACCATGGGGACCTCCCCGCTGGAGGAGGTCTCCAAGAGGAGCAGCTTGCTCCCTCCCAAGCAGGCGGCGAGAGGCTCGGGTCTGTGTCTTGTTTTGCTACTGAAGCATTCCAGGCTGTGTCAGTTTGGATTGCAACATAAATATTGTGCAACTGCAGACTCCTTAGTTCCAATTATGGTAATACTGCAGGTGACAATGAGAATGGTGTTTTTAATAGTCTGCGGTCACATTCTGCTCCCACTCATCTGTGACTTCGATGAAGAGAAATTCAGCTAAAGGAAGTTTTGTTGACAACTGAATTTGGAGTAAAATTGCATGTCTAACAGTAACGTGAAAAAATGGAGTCTTCCCTGTTCTGGTAACAATTTAGTAGTAACAACGAAGACCCAAATGGCAGTCACTGCATAAAGAAGAGTATTTATAAAACTATATTTAAATGATACAAAAGTATAATTAGAGGTTTTGATATAAGCACTATTGATTCACAGAATGTACAGGCGCCTATGTATAATAAGGTTAACACTTTCAGTTTAAAATGTAATTCTAGTTACTGAAGACAAGTACTGAAAGAGAGGTTAAACTAGCACTCTAGTTAACTCCAGGACAGTAGGTTCCATTTTTACACATAATTGAATAATATAAATGTATTGTTCTACCGAGTCACACAAAGACTCAAAGCACAAGTGCCCAGCCTGCAACTCAGGAGGACCACTGAAGTTATCCTGTAGTTTGCTCCATCCATCACCTTTCTCAGACCTTACAGTAAGTCTCCTCCCACGCGACAACCAAACAGTAAGGAGGAGGAACAGTTTCAAGAAATGAGAGCAAGGTCCAATCTGTGGCCATCCCCTTCCTAGAGGAATACGTAGCAAATTACTGGTGCTCATCCACTTTGTTGCAAGCCCGAAGGTCCTGGGAAGTGCCAGACTTGCTGCCCATGCTCAGCAGCACTGATTGCACGGCACACAACACCCTACAGCCACAGCACAAGGTGTGTCACGCTTGGCTGATTAGGCGGGACACCACCGATTTAAAAAAAGTAGGTACATTCATCCTTTAAGAAGTGTCTTTCTTACATGTCTTTGGATCCTACTGATGATGTACCTGCCCACTGTACTCTTGAAGGTTCACTTACTGAATAAAGGGAAGTGAACCCTTTAAAGTATTTAAATATTATGAACTTTAAGCACTTTAAGCATCGACTTTTCATCTTAGTGGTAACTTGCCCAGAGCCTATCAACAGTTGGTGTAAGAACCTGTACTGAAAGAAAAAACAAAAGCACCTGGATTTGTCTTAAATACACACAAGCGGTCCATCACCAGCCCCATTCTAGGTGACTTTGAAGAACAGCTAAATAGCCCGTCTCAACCTCAGACACCAGTTTTGCACATGAGCATATAAACACATCCAAAGCATCAACCAGCCTCAGTGCCTCAGTCAAAACAAGGAGTCTTTACATGAACTTCAAGAAATCTAGGATCAGGGCTGAATGTCTTGGGAGATATTTTTCAAGAGGAGTGTGTGACCATCCTCCCAGGTACATCCTCTCCTGAGGCATGAGAGAGGTCAAGCTGCGAGAAGGGCACCTGTGTGCCACAGGAGCCGGGAAACTCAGTCGGAGCAGGGGGTCCTGCCTGGCAGCAGGCTGTCACTGGTGGATCGAGCTGCTCCACCACTCACCACTCCAGACCCCGCTGCTGGTCCAACCCCGCGCCGAGACCCCACGGCCACCCCAGGGGTTGACCAGCTGCTGAGGCACAGCAAGACACCAATGCCACAAGCCATGCTCAGTCTGGAAATTAATACAAACCTGATCTGGAAGCAACCTCATCTTTTTTTTTTTACTTCAAGAAAGATTTTGGAAGGGCAGGTTTTCCTACCCCAACCCTTAAAATACCTTTTGTACATTGCAAAAGCCATCCTCCTGCATGGTCGGTTCCCGACCAGGAGAATCCCACTCCTCCAGCAGATTTGCAGCTTTAGCAAAGGACTGAATGTTTTTGCCTTTACTGACTGCAATCTTCTTTAGGACATTTTCTGCTCCATAACCTGAGATGCAGTAAATCCACCTGATACATTCATCTTCCTTCTGATGGCCACAGCCTCCTTCCCAGAAAGCCGTGGCTGGACTCAGGAGCCCTGCGCCGCTGCGCAGCCACGCGTGTGGGCATGGGCACACGCCGCTCCCAAACCTGCACAGCTCCGCAGGAAAAACCTTTAAGCAACCATCAGCTCCCCCACCTCACAGTGTCTCGCAGCTATACACAAATATTTTGGCAGTTTTACCATTCTCCAGTCTGCTCTGTGACTTGAAAGCATGATCTGGCTGCCAGATAGAAAACCAAAAAAACCCACCAAAAAACCCCTCAACTAACATTTTTAAAAGGTTGCCATATCGCAGTTCACAGGCCAGAAATTTCTAGTTGCTCAGGTGTACTTCTCATCCTTTCCTGATCAATGACATACAGAGGCCCAAGAACAGACTGGTCACCAAATCCAACGCTAAACACGCCTTTAAGTCTTTTACAGGATGTCAGTATCTTAAAATAGAATTTAATACCAACTATGTCGAAGTTTTTGTCACAATACGCTTAATTCCTTTTCTTAACCAAAAGAATGTGCAAGGATTTATGACACTGTGAAACAACTTCTGTATATTCAATACAGTTATCTGCTGAATTACTGACCATACGTATTCTTCAATGTACGCTGACAGTTATTGTGTACCGAGAACAATTTACAGGCATCATCACAATATTAAAAGTAATTTAAATGCACTCAAGACTGGTAGCAAATGAGTTTGAATGAATTTCTGTGTTTTCATGACCGTTAGCAAAGTACCATCCTAATATTTTTATAGCTTTAGCACCCATATATTCCACTAACTGATTTTTAACAAAGAATGATTTTTACCAGATATCAAGGAGTCCTCAGCACCCTTCTTCTTACATTCGCCATGCTGCACATATGATAATCATTTACTCCTTATTGAATTAAATATGTTCTTCTACAAAGACGGAAACATGTTGACACAAGTGAAAAGCGTAACAGTTCACCAGCTATGTGTATCTTTGCAGCCTGTGCACACCTGACTGCATTAGGTATTTGTGTTTTCATTTTTAGGTCATGAGAATACTGTAAGCACTGTAATGAAACCACAACCCTGTCTGTGTTCTCTCATAGAGAAGCGCCTTGAATCATAAATATTTCAATTATTGTGTTTTAGGCTCTAGAAGATACAAGCCTCTGTCTTCTATACACTCTTCTTCCCCTTTATCTTCAAAACAGCTCTGTCCCTCCCCTGCCACACCAAGAAAGCGATACTTTGATTTGGAGTAATTAAAAATCAACCTCCGATGCAACTAATAAATAAGCTTCCAAAGACACACATTGGAATTAACAAGATCTAACGTTTAAAAAACAGGACTCTACGGCACCCAGTTGTGGCCAGCACCAACTGGCGTAACTCCTGTGCCTGCCAGTTCTCTGCCTGACCGCGTGCGTTAACGCCGGTGCGCACAAAAAGTTAATTACTTCTTCCCCCAGATGAAGTGAAAAATGTACTTCATATATCGGGCATCAGATAAAAATCATACCGCTCTTTCTTCTGCCAGCCCGAGCCCCCGTCCTCGGAGCGGGTGCCCACCTCCCGGCAGCGCCGCCTGCCCCTCGGCTGGCTCCTGCCCAGCCACGTGTTTTCTCTGGCCTCTCTCCACAGCCCTCCCCAGATCTCCATGGTTTGTCTGCTGTCCCGCTCCTTCCCAAAGCCCTCTGTGGCTTCCCACCGCCTACCCTTAAAATTCCCTCTACAGTATTCATACATGGAAAAACTTGACAGTTTCTGATCCAATTTCCAAGGGGTTACACGTCAACTACAAGTTTCATTGCCCAAGTATTACCCATCGCTTGTTTCACCAGGTGGGTTACAACTCCAGGAGAACAACATACCTCCTCAGCATTAATAGTGAGAGTTGCAAAAAGGGAAATTAACAACACAATTGAGAGCAACCTTTTCACAGGAAGACTTAGCACTGACCAAACGGCAAAGTTTAAATGGCGTTTGGGGATATGCGCCTCTTTTAAATTTTCTTTGCCGTTCCTGGGCAAATTCAAAATCAACAACTGGTAGATCCTCAGCACAGTGTCATGCCTGAAATAATTTGGAAACTCTGAGATGGTTTCTCCAATCGCAACTCCCTTACTTTGCGGACTGAATTATCCAGTTTGGCCCTGTTAGAGAAGCAACGCAATATGCTACACTTTGTACAGCCATCCTCCTTCCTTCCCTCAAAGGACAGATCGCCAAAATCACAGTGGTAATATCCACCAAGATCACACTGGTTTAACACACACGTGTCAAAAATTTAATTTGTCAAATTATGTTAAATACAAAAATTCAAATTACATCAAATACGTAATTAATATTTTAAAATATGTATTCTGTTGGTTTGGGTCAAAATAAGGAAGATGGATAATTGAGTAACTCAGTATTTTAATTTACTTAGGAGAGAAACTCTGACCAAAGTTGCAAAATACACATCATGTTACGAGAGAAAAATTTAATTATTCTAATAGGACGGTGTATCTTCTTTCAACAACACAACAACCTTAAAAGGTAGAGGAAATTTTTCATTAAAATGTAAGTACTTACCCAAATAAATAATGTGCCTAGAAAAACCTAACAACTTCCTAGTTACGTATAACGATATACCACCTAGCCTCAAAATGCCACTCTTCAAAGGAATTTCTAATTTTGGGCCCAACAGTAAAGAGTCTCTCCCACAGGGACAAGGCTGGCACAGGCCCGCTGGAAACTCAGTCGTCCTCACAACATCCTGGAGGAAACCAGCTGAAACAGGGCTGAGATCAGCAATTAGAGACGTACTTAATTTGATGCAATTTGAAGCCGTGGCCTGATGCACAGGAGAAGTCCAAAGGACCAGCTCACTGAGCAAAGGATCTGCAGCGTCTCTGTGGACCCTGCAACCACCAATGGGCTGGAAACTTCTCAAAGCAGAGACACCCCACCACCTGCTTTCAGTACCTGCTGCCTGTAGGAAGGAAGGAGAAGACTGCAGTCTCTTGGCAAACAAGTAAGCTCCACAGATAAGCCTAAATCAGCCTGTGAAGCCCAAAGAGGGTTTGGGTTTTATGACGGAGATCTGCAATCACTCTTTCCACCCCAGAAGGGCCATCAAAGGGCAAAGGCGGGAGCGGGCAGGGGGGACCGGGCAGAAAATGTCCCCTCTGCACATCGAATGAAGGTGCTGCCTGTCCCTTAAGCCTCTCTGCCTGTCGTTCCCTCGCACAGCCTGATCAATTAGAAAGTCATCTGCGTTACCCCTAGCCACAGCCAAGCTCTCTGCCACACTTGGGGCACATCAAGGGTCCAGCTCGCGGTGTCCAAGGGGACCAGCGCTGCCCTCAGCGGCCAGCCTGACTAACGTACATATTTAAATAACAAACAAACGGCAGCGAAACCCTTTCCAGCTACAGACATGTGCTTACTATTTGCAGGAAGAAGAAATAACGAACTAAATGGATAAAAAGTTAAGCCTACAATGTTCTTATTCCCCCTCTTGAAGAACCTCTACAATTTCCTTAAAAAGACTTAAGATAGTTAATAGTATAATACAATGTGCTTAACGTTTTAATTTCATTTTCCTTAGAACAGGAACTAAAATTGTGATATTAAACACAATTCCACAAGTAACTCACTTTTAAAACTTTACTTTCTAACACCATCCCAAACTACGCTCTGGTGAACCGATAAATATTGCAGCAACTGTTCATTAAAGAGATTATTTTCAGCTCCTTCGGTGATGACAGCATAGCAGAGCTATTGCTGGCACTTTTAAATCCAGCTTTCTGACATAAAACATGATCTTGCCCTTAAAACACAAACCTATTACAAATGGCGGGGGGGGGGGGGGGCAGAAAAGGCAANNNGGGGGAGACAGAAAAGGCAAAACAGATGCAAATCTTGCATGAAAGAATAGATGCCTCTCATAATTTGCAGTAAACATCTTGGAAGGTTTTAAAAAGTAGTAAGCGTGATGAAACTAGTGAGAGTCTCAGAAAGGAGGAAAAAAAGTTGACCAGTGTTAAATGATACTTGTGGGATTGCTCCTTGTTGTTATGTCAATCTGGAAGTTTTGAAATTTCAGTTTAAAACTAGCCTTGGAAATTATTACAATAAGGTAAGTATGCTCATTCTGTAAAGGGGCAAACGTGGAAGAAAACCTCCACACAACTAACGATGATCTATGTAATAGGAATTTTAAGATTAACTTTAATTTAAGAGGTTAGTTTATTACAGCTAGCCTTTTCTATAATCTCATCTTTTTTATTCAGTTTTTCTGGTGCCACTAATTTACACACACAATCAAGAAAGATCTCAAGTCAAAACAGGACAGGGAACGGGAACGTAAATGACAAGTATTTCTTCTAACAAGGACTAGTTGAGAGGTATGCTACAGTGGCTGTGGAAAAAAAAAAAAAAAAGGTAATTTGCATTACTTCTAGACCCACTAGCTGTCACAAAATTTAAAAAGAGTAATCAGTTTGAGTGTACCAAAAATTATTATTTTGCAACAAAGTTGAGAGCATTTTTCAGTTTGACCGTGATTTGCAATTTTCCCCAGTCAAAATCATTCCATGGGTACTTCTCAGTGACCTATGTCCTAAATCATTTTCAATTCCTACGAGCAAGTGACCTCTTCACAATCTGACTCACAAAGAAAAAACACGATGACTCTGATGAACCATTCTTTTTCAGCCACCATCAGAATTTAATTTCTCCAAAATAAACCTGGTAAAAATAGAAATGGCACAAAAGAGTACTCAGTGTTCAAGAAATATTAATTAATCACCCTATCAGAAAGATAGATAAATACCAGCCCTCACATTTTGATGATGAAAAACAAAGAGGTTAAGTGACATTTTCAATGACACATAGCAAAACACTGCCACAACACGGATCACATCTCAGAAGTTTTCTATTGTTTTCAGCCCACTAGCCTTGAATAACTCCTGTGCATGCAATGCTGAATCAGGTATATTCCTCAGAATATAAAAAGCTTATTCTAGTTCACGCAAATCAGTCGGGGGGGGGGGGGCTTATGCTACAGTAATTTTTTTAAATACGTTCAAGTCCAACAGTAACTTTTCTAAAAATGCACTGGAGTCTGACATGAATGTTTCTAACCAAACACACCTTTAATCTTAAAATGTTAGTTTCAACACATTCTGTTACAGAAAGTATTTAAAAAATCTGTAAGCAACAGATGAGTACCAAAAAAAAAAAAAACAGCCACTTCAAACATGTATGAAATTCAACACCTGACTATTGTACAAACCCTAGTGCAGCTTTAAAATAGTAGCATGTATTCACTAATGAAAATAGCCTGCACTTTATATAATTTCTTTTACTCTTCCTCACACTTGAAAAACTCTGATTCGGTTGTTCCCTATAGACTCTCTGGTGATTTTACACGAATCTTCACTGAACGGAAAGCTACAAAACATTCAGGCTTTTTCTTCTCTCAAACGTTATTAACACTCCCCAGTAGCAAAGATCTTGTGACAAACCCCACCAATCACTAAGGTTAAACTAAAAACAAAGAAATACCCAAATATTTATACAATTGATTCTCCTTAAGCTTCCTGGCAAGGTTACCGTTAAATCTTAAAGCCAACAAGGCCTCACATGAAGCAGTGTATTTCAGGTGCTATATATTAACAAAATAAATTAAAATATTTAATTAGGTATCTTTTGTATGTCACTAAGTGACCCATCAATTGGCACAAAGGTTACTATATGTGTTTTGGAAACGCTGTATTTGAAACACTCTTTCCTTTCCCTCAAACGTTCAGATCTACTAATCTGAGCAGTTAAATTAATGTTTTACATATACAAAAATGCTACAGAACACTACCATTTTGTAAGAACTACGTTAAAATCGCAAATTACTGCAAAACAGGGGTCTTTTCAATGTCTATATTTAATAGGAACAGATTATTATAGTCAGGAAAAATCTTAAATTAAAAAGAAATACTAATTTGAGCACTAAAATCTGTATCTCACTCAAAAGGGTTTAGTGTAGCATTAGAGAAACCGATTTAATAATTAATCATATTTTCTTTAGAGTAATATCACTAGCAGTAATGTTTTTCCTTAATGGTTTTAAATTACCTAGTGGGGGGGACAGGGGGGGAGAGGGAGGAATTAAAACTGTCAAAATCTCTTAAAACTTTGTCTCTGACTTCTTCCCCCCCCAAATTACCGTGGGTACACAGACACCGTGCGCAACTTCCCAGCACTACTAACGCCTGGAAGAAAATTTCCAAGGGCCTGATCCAAGCCCATTGAGTCAATGGAGCAATTCCTACTGATGTCAATGGAAAGATTTCCCACTCACTCGAGCGAGTTTTGGGGTAAGGGCTTTTCTGTGGAGAAAACACCAGGGGAAATCCTCTTTGGAAAGGGAACTTTTGTGTTTCTCTCTGTGAGAAAGTACGTAAACAAACACGGCTCCTTAAAAACAGGAGTGATTCCCAGGTAGATTCCCAGCTGCGTGCTCTTCCATCTGCAGCTCTGCACTCTTTAGGTACCGGTGACGATACTATAAATTTAGGGTGGTTACATTTGAGCTTATTTTTCCTCCGAGAACACGCCAGCAGCCCGCTTGCCAGCCAGACCGCTCTTCCCAAGTTTTAGACGCGTACTTTTCCTACCCGCGCCCACTGCCCGCCCGCATCCCGGGCTGCACCCCCATCCTGGGACCTCTCCGCCGCCCAACTGCAGGGAAAGAGAGCCAAAAAAAGCCCCCAAAACGCCCTCACGCACCCTCTTTACCTTGGCCAGGAGAGCCGAGACGGGTGGCGAGCGGCTCCTCCAGCGGGTCACGGCAGGCCGGGAGCCGCGCAGCCGGCGCATCCCGCGCTCGGCGCAGCGGAGGAGTGGAGCGAGAAGGCACCGGCCCTCGCCCCCCCTTCCCTTCTTCCCTCCTCTCCCTGCCCTGGCATTCCCGGCTGGAAAAGCAAAGGCCCCTGCACGCCTCACAGCCGCGGGCTCGCCGCCTCTCCCCGCTCCTCGAAATTAAACTTTTAAAACTTTCCCAGGTCCCGCGGTCCTTCTGGAATTTCAAGAGCCAATTTCAAGGGAAGGCCCCCACGCACCAGCCACGGAGGCCGCCTCCGGAACTCCGCAGCTCTAACATCATTATTTATTAATCCTTGGGTTTAGGCCTTTTTTT